>NCQV01077612.1:3777-13935 GCA_002740545.1 Lophocereus schottii | reverse complement strand
TAAACTTTTATATGATGATAGAAAATATCCCTACAATATATGTTACTGCTCTTTGACACTCTTAAATTCTCTCTTTTACTTGCTTGGGTTGATGACATGGAGGAATGTTAGTAGGTTGTGGATCTGATTTAAACTAATTAGATCGAACCCAAATTAGAGATTCTGAGTCCAATTAAATGAGACTCAATAGATTTTAAGCGTGCCTGGGTCTGAAAAATCAGACCCAGATCCGACCAGTGACTCATTTAAGACCTATCAATTTTTTTTAAAAAAAATACGACAGATAATTGGCTAAAATAACTCCAAATAATAAACTCTAAAACCACTTTCTTTATGCCAACCATAAAAGAAGACTTATTTTGTTATGTTTAATTGAAATTTGATGAATTTTGTCTCTGTAGTTTGTATTAAAATATTAATTTTTATGTGTAAGATGTAAGTAAGAGCACTTAATTATTGTATATGTTCTTCGAATATTTTTTTGTTAAATATTATAGCTTTTAAATTTAATTATTTGTCTTTAGAATGTGGCAATATTTGTCTTTAGAATGTGGCAAATCATGTTACGATATGAAAAAAACACTTTTTAATGAGAAAAACAGTTAGACCCGTGGACCTGCCAAACCAAACTCCCATCTTTCTAGACCCAATGGATTTGGGGCGGTTTCGGGTTCGGGTCCAAAAAAATTAAATGAGTCTGGACCCACGTGGATCCAAGCCAGATTCGATTCATTGCCATTCCTATTGACATGGTTTATCACATGGCATAATAGCGCTGACTGTATTTAAATAAGACAAAGAGGCTATTATGATTTAAGAAATGCTCTATCTTAAACTAAATAAAAATAGTATTTTCATCCATTAACAGAATTGGAACCATCATATCATATATCCTATATCCTATATGATATATATGATATATATGATATATATATGATTTTATTACCTGCACTAGATTGTTGATCATTTTTTGTGTCAGAAACATAAACAGAACCCACAAGAACACCAACATCAACCTTTAACTTCACAAAAGCTTCTTCACATAGCTTTCTTGCTTGGGTATTAGATTCACTTGCAAGAAGCAACGACTCAAACTACCTATGCCTCTGAACCCTCTATATGGAATCAGGAACTGCACCTGCATTAACACTTGGAGCTTCGTCTACAACCTGGGGGGTTTAGCTAGCTTAGTCCATCGTTTCAAAATATATTGATCATGGACTTTAGACACGTAATGAATGTTGGAAATATGTAACTAGTGGTAGCAAAGAATACCACTCTCACATTGCTTTTTACAATCGCAAACAATATTTTGGTCTGGGAAAACCTAACCACAAACCCAAACTTCTTCGAAAAGTAATCCTCATAGACAACATATGTATGCTCTAAGGGGTTTCATTTGAGCTAAGAAGAACTTGAAAGCGCCGTGTCTTTTTAATATATTTATTCTCAAACACTTTGTACAAGTTGTTCGTATATATTTTAGAAGCAGGCTGCAAAAGGATAACATGTGGCAAGTACATCTTAAGGAATCTATCCTTATTTTTCACATTCTCGTCCTTCTCCTTAATTCTCAAAATATATTATAAAAATCAAACAACCCACAAGTGGCATTGACTCTCTTTGACAAAGAAGCATTTGTAGACTCACTTCTCTGTGACGATAAAATGCCATCAGAAAAAACATCATTGTAAAAAATTGGACACCATTTTTCTTTCCACCGATACAATCTAACCAACCAAGTATTTATAGAACATTTATACTCTTCAAGCAGCCTAACACACAAAACCAATGAGCTGAAAATAGTAAGTTAGTGAGTAGAAATATGTGGCCTTGGTGAGCAGAAAGGCATAATCTAGTAAACAGACACATATAACCTTGGTGAGCAGAAAGTAATAATTACTGAGTAGAAAGTAATAAGTTGGTGAGCACATTAACAAACAGAAACAAAGAGGGCCTCACCTATGCCAACAAAAATTAAACTCTGCTTCTGTATCGCCTCTCATCAAAACTTGGTCAAACTTATCAACAAATCCACCCAAATCCCTAAGATGATTAATATTCTTTTCATAATTCTCCAAGATGTGCCAATTACACAACCTATGCTTTGTTAAAGGGAAGACCTTTTCAATAGCATTTGCCATAGAAAATGCTTGGTCCGCCATCATAGTTTTCGGTTGCACAGTATCCATAGCTTCCAAAAATATTTCAAATAACCGAACAAAGCTCTTAATCTTCTCATTCATTAAAAATACGCATCCCACCATAAAATTCTTGTAACACTCGCATTTTATTTGAACTACCTAGCCTGTTCCTTGATGTTGCAAATCGTATTTTAATATTTTAGCCAAATTATATTAGTATCGATGTGCCTGTTCAAGTGATAATGTCACTAAAGAGATAATTATTATTATTATTCAATTTGAAATTTAATTCATGCTAATTTGTGGCATTAAATTGTACCGATAGTTTAATTTAGTCGCTTCTCGAATAAGACTAGACTATCAAGTTTTGGGATTAGTTTCGTTAAATATTGGACTAAACCTTATTATCGGGAGCGAATAGATTGATGAGCGATTGTATTACCGGCTTGAGTTCAGACTAAGATACATGAGATTGGGCTAGTAATATTAGTTGAATGGGAAAATAATAAACCAAAAAAAAGGAGAATAAGAAAAAGAAGAAAAGAGGTCGAGGCCCCTTTTCATCCACAGAAAAACACGAAAAAGGGGGGTTCACTGCTACCAGCCCCGTAAAACCACTGGAGAGAGAGAAGGAAGGGAGGTGCGGTGACGATGGTGGCGACGCCACCTTGGCTCGTACCCAGCCGACTGTCTCTAGCTGTAGCCATCGCGATAGACACAGAGAGAGAGTAATCGAGGGAGAGTGCGGGAGCGAACTGAGAGAGGGAGACACCGGGGTTTGGCCAGGCATTAGTGACGACGCTGTTTTGGCGGCAAGGTGCCTCGATCGATGGGTTTGAATTCAGGAACCACCAAAAGCCACGAGGATGAGGTTTCAAAAGTTAGGGTTTTAAATTTGAGCACCACCATGACTACTACCAACATGGCAGTGGTCTGGCCTGAACCTAGTGCCCGAACAGAAACCGAGCAGAGAGGAGAAGGTCAGGCAGCAACAGCAGGGGAGGCATACGGGAAGAGTAGGTTGGGACCTGAGTAATAGGAGGGCCGGAAACCTTGCTTCGAAATTGCTCCAACCAACCCTAAATCGGGTCACTTAGCTTGGACTCCAGGTAAGTGGTTCCTAATCCCTAAACCTATTACTAATTTACAAATGTTTTTAAAATATTTGTGATAGCTGATTTAGTAGTTAGGTTGAAACTATAACTAGTTGTGAAATTGCGAGCAGTTGGTGAATCATTTGGGTTGAACTGAAATAATTTTGAGGATTGTTGTGGTCGGTGCTGTGAAGAGAGAGTTCGGGTTGTGTCTTTGAATTTATGAAGTATGAATTCGTGTTTTGATGCCATGTGTTACTTGTTGATTGTCTGAATTTGGTTGTAGCATGCTGCTTGATTGAGTTATGCTTTTGCTAGCCTTTGCCTCTTTAAGTTAATGTAACTGTGTTATGCAAACGATTTATGAACTTGAGAAACAGTGAAAGGTTGATTTTAAAGGATTACTTACGTGTTTTTAGATGTTTATGACTGTCTCCAATTTGCTTGCCTTAATTGCTGAAGGATGGAATGACTTTTAAAGGCGACTAAAGTGCTTAATGCTAAAGGTTGGAATGAATTTTAAAGGTGAATAAAGTGCTTAATTGCTAAAGGTTAGAATGAACTTTAAAGTGACTAAAGTGCTTGATTGGTAAACCTAGTTACGCTTTAAATATGAAAACGAAGGACCAGGAACTGATAGAACGGTTATGAAATTATCTTGGATATACGAGAATAACTCTATCCATGTGAGTAAATTATTGAAATGAAAGGCATGCGTTGATAAGTGTGTAGGTGGTTTGCGTGATATGACAAGTACGTTGAGGACTGTGATTAGTGGATACTATATACCATTCGTTTGACAAGGATACTTTTAAACGAACTAACTACGAATGAGTTATAGGCATGTAACTTTTAAGACAAGTTTTATTGATGTTTCCTTTGAAAAATGAATGTGTATTTGGCCATCAACTCATTTAGAAGCATACTGTGACAAGATGAATGGTTATATGCTTTTCGAAAGTTGAATGACCCTATTAATACGTTTAGTCTTCATGAGAATGAAAGTGCCATTGACATGATTTAATGCAAGTTTTGAGACAAAATGTGTTGTGAAATGACTACTGCATTTGAAATGTAAAGAAATCGAGATATTCTTGTATGAATGCAACTATTAGTGTTTAAAAATGAGTTTCCATATTACGTTACTAGAAGAGTGAATGAACATGCAAAGATTAACTCATTTTAAGCATATTTTACCAAATGAGTGGTTTTATGCTTTTTGAATCGATCTGAAATCATTAAGGCTACGAGCCTCATGAGATACCATGAAAGTTTTAATATAGACGCATTTGGAGGTGAAGTGCATCTAAAATGTTTCGGGCTAGGAAATGGCGCTATATGTGTGTGTGTGTGTGTGTGTGTATATATATATACATATATATATATATGATTAGGAAGATAGACCCATAAGTGGGAACCCTAGAAGACCCTGACGAGGGTGATATGTTGCTCAGGGAGTAGACCCAGAAGTAGGAACCCTGGAAGATCCCGATAGGGATGATATGAAATGTAAGTGACGATCTCATTGGTACGATCGAACGTGAGTGACGGTCTCACTCATACCTAGCACAGTTATGAGATTCTGATGCCTATGAAAATGATTTCTTGCGTGAAATGTGATGTGAATACCTCATTCGAGGGTGATATGGTGTAAAGCTTTGAAAAGGTGCATGTTTTTTTGAAAAGCGTTTTATTGAGTTTTTAACCATCTGCCAAGTGCATAACAACAGTTTTATAAGAACTCCCATTGGTTTAAAAGGCATGCATTAACCGTACTCTCTTACAAAAAGAAGTCTCACTTGGTCATTTTGTTTAAACTCCTTGATATTACGTGTTTATATGTGAACTAAGTGTTCTATTCCATCTAATACCTGAATTGTTGCATGAGATAGCTTATCAATGAATCCTGCGTGCGTGTTATGTGATGTTATGCTTACATTGTGTGATCTTACACTGATATAACATGAAATTACCTCCAGTAAGCTATAAGAGACTTAGTTCAGGAAGTTAAGAATCTTGGGTGTGAATTAGAAGGAGTATAGGGTTATCACCGTACTAGAAAGGTCAGATGTGGACAACCCTATATGCTTATTATATGATATTATACATATCAGATTGCGTGCCTAAGTGCTACTAAAAGTATGACGTGCAACTGTTTTGTTTTTTCTGGGGGTTGAGAATTATTCATTGAGCATGTGGTAGCTCACTCCCTATCTTTTCCCCTTTTTCCCCAGGTTCCTAGAGTGACAGGCAGAAGTCGATTCACGTAAGCTGAGGTGGAGCCAATCTTGCTGCCTAGAAGTAGACTTATATGCTTTTATAACTAAATTGTGAGCTTAGTAGCATATTGTGATATAATTAAAGTTCTTGAATGCATGTAAGCTAGTTATTGAAACCATGCAATGCACATTATTTATTAGTCGCTCTATATGGCCATGTGAGCCAAGCATTTGATTTATCATTTGCCTTATAGCTGGAATTGTTCATTTTCTTTTGGGATGTAAACCCCAGTACTTCGTATGTGTGATCTGTCGAGTTGTGTCTTTTATTTCCTTGTTTATGATTGAACTTTATTGTTTGGTATACTCCGAGCGAGTGGCTCGTAGAGTTGTGAACTCCGGCATGTAGCCATTGAGCTGACTTTAGTGTCCTTTTTCACTACTATTCATTGCAGGGATTTAATGTAAGACTTTAAGCCTAGAAAATGGTTAGTTTTCAGGCGAAACTATGTCCGTTTTGTCCCAGAATTTAAGTAGGAATTATGAAATCGTTGACATTTCTAACCCTAGGGATTAGGGGTGTCACAATTCTTCGCATGATGATTCATACAAACAAAAGGTGCACATATCATCTCATAATGGTTGGTCTAGTGTCAAATAAAAGGAGATCACCGAACAACAAGTAGTCAGATTTCATTTGTCAATCTCTTCAAAAGAAGCTCATCAACCAATCATCCTCATCCAATTTAAACTTATAAAAAAAAAAAAAATCTTACTTGTTGACGCACCTAGTTTCTAAAACACACATCAAATGATTGGCATCGCCCCCATCTGATGTCCTCTTGACTTCATTCGCAACACTATTGTAGGCATCCCTTTTGCTAAACCCGAGTAATGGCGAACCCCCAACCTCGTTTCTTACAAGCTGATAAGCATGGGAAAGTTTCATACTAGTTCTTCTTATCTTTTGGAAAGAATCAACATGAGCTTTCTCGACTTTTTTATGTGACCTTAACTTATGAACCTCATATTCCAAAAGAAAATCATGATTATGAATCATTTCATACTTCTTGCAAACCCATTCCCCATTAGCTTCAATGTAAAAAAATAGCCATAACTTCACAGTTGCACCTGCAGCTCCGTTTTGTCAATGTCTTATCTTTTTTTCCGGGACACCTTTTAACACCTTGTTTACTGCAACAAAACTCCTTTGAATGCACCTCTTGTGAACAGTCTTTCCTCCTCAACATGTCACATCTTATGAAAAACCCCTTACAGAAAGCATACTCATTGTATACCTCAAATGCTACATCTATAGAACTGAGCCTTTTACCAATAAGTTCTGATTCATCAACTTCCTTCAGTTCAACATCACATTCATCATCAACATCTACACGTTTCTCCTTATCAATCACAATTAGATACACCACCAACAATATTACCATTATCAGAGGCCACGTCCTTACCTTTTGAAACGTTAGTAGGATTACGCAAAACTCTAACATAATCATCAATATCAACAGCCTTAGCAATAGAATGATCTAATGTAGATAGCAAAAATGAAGTATCATTTGTAAAAACAACATGCTTTTTGTGGTGAGTTATAATGCATAATTGGTGAGCACAAGCTAAATCCTAGTGAGCCAAATGTTTGTTGTAGTAAGCATAAAACTACTCTGTAGTAGAAGGCAACAAATTTTTTTATAGTGAGCTATACTGATTATAGTGAGCTATTGTTTTCCCTGTTAGGCATAAAATTGATTATAGTGATTAAATTTGGTGAGCACATAATCGATTTATGATTGGTGAATATAAGGTGAATCCCAGTGAGCTAAATCTATTTCTTTAATGAGCCAACGACTATATTTAGTGAGCATATAACTCATAATAGTAGGTTATTGTTTCTCATATTACACAAACTAAAATTTACAGAGAATGAAGTATATTCAAGCATTAAACGAAAAAACATTGCTCAACTTGTATCTTAACCAGTATTAACACAATTACAAATACCATATACAACTTAAAACAAAAACCAAACATTCTAGCAAACATCCAGAACAACGAATCGCAAAAACCAACTATATATTCAAACCAACAACTACGTTATATTTTCAGAATACGACATCATAACAACGAATGCAATCCAGTTGGAAAATCTCGAAATTAACTCATCAGAATGCAAATTTAAAACACACAAGTTCCAAACCCGAACACAAAAACAAAGATCAAAAATTGCGATCAAACCTGACGAAGAATTCGCAATTGATGAATCTTCAACATCAATAGCGATGTTAAGATCAAACCCAGCCATTGAATAATTGCTGAACACTAAAGCAATCGAAGCAGCACAGAGCAATCAAGCAGTGGGAAGAATGAAAGCCCTGATTTCTAAAACTTGAGAAGCATGAATTTCTTTTTTTTTTTGTTTTTTTTAAAAAAAGAGAGATGTATTGGGTTGGGTAGTTGCTTGGACTAAAAACCGCTAATCGTGGGTCCGAGTGGACAATTGAGATGTCCACCCAATTGTACGTAATAAATTGCACCTTGTCCATAACATAATTTCAATTTGTTTACAAATTTCTCAAGTCTTAGCACTAATAGTCAAACTCCACCAATCATAGTTATATGATAGCTTTTTAACATTTTATTTTTATATTAGTGAAACCCGAAATATTTCAATTTAGTTTTGATTTTGATTATACAATAGTTTGCTAAGTTAGAGTCATATATGATTAAATACTAATTAATTGAGTCTCTTGCAGTTCTATTCTTTTGGCCACTAGATTAATGAACTCTTTATTCAGTGTTGACCTATATTGATTTTATAAAATACATACTATATATGGTAGTCCGCCCCTCTTTAAAATTTCCTTCAAGTTTCACCACTACTAATGATGATGTCTTACATTGCTTTTAGAATATTAGGTCTCGTTGAAGACAACTAGATTAACTGTAATGTAACAATTATTTAATTTCAACTATATGACTAATGTTAAACTTTATTTGGTATGTAATATTATTGGTGACTCCCCTTCTCTAAAATCCTGTCTTCGGAGTTGGTGAGGTCCCTTACATAACCTAATAGCAAAGAAAGAGGTTTGATCAGCAAAGATCAGAGGTACTTTGACGGTTTAGCAGCATCTTGCATATCGAGGGCCTCGGATAAACGTGTGAATATGAAGGCATCTCCTTGTTGTGCTTGGTTTGAGATAGAACACGCAAGCAAATTTAAAGACTTTTCCCTTTTATTTTTCGTTGATTAAATCAGTCTGGAAAAAAAATTTGTTGGCTGACATATCACAATTTTACAGCTTTATTTCCCTTTGCCGCCTATTAAATCCGTAAGACTACATCCAAATATTATTTTTTTGCTCATAAAAACAACATAATATTATTTTGGTCAACGTGTCAATTAGTGTGACCAAACAATTCAATGGTCATTTGTTGAACTAGCGGTGTCATTTTTTCAATAAGTCATGACATCAATTAGCGGAAAAAAGACAAAGGAGATATTTGGTTGTAAGAGTTTTTTTGAGAAAATGCGCTTTTTGAAGGGTTTTAGCAGTTTTACTAGTCAAAACAGTTAAATTGATGTTTAATTGAATAGCTGTTTGGAAGAGCTATTTGGACCTAAACAGCTCTTTCTCAAAAAGCTATTTCCATTAGCCTCTTGATAACAGTTGTTTGTGAAAATTATATAACTACCTAAAAGTTTGAAAAAATTACACCATATATCATTAGCCTTTTGTAGTGATATTTGATGTGTATTATTTAAATTTAATTTATCCAAGAATAAATCATTCAAACATATAAATTTCAATTCATACTAATAAAATATGTAGCAAATAACAAAATAATATTTTAAGACGTAATTATCATGTAGATAGATATACACAAGTTGAAAAAAAAAAAGATTAGTAAGAATACAAATTATGTCCAACTAGTAACAAATTAGGGTTTTATCATTAAAGTTAATTTGTACATATGACATCAATTTAATTTTTTTAGAAAGAAAATAAGATAACTAGTAAATGAAAAAATTATTTTTAATTAAAAAGTAATTTAGAGATAAGGGTACAAATGAAATTTTACTAAACATCTTTTTTGAAAACAGCTAATTTTATCAAATACTTCTTTTATAAATAGTTAATTCAAACAGTTAATGTAAACAGTTAATTCAAACAACTAATAGTTAACAGTTAATACAAATAATTAATAATGAATAGCTAATAACTATTTGTCAAATAGGACCAAAAAATAGAAGATCAAAGATTATTTACTATGTTTTTAAAGTACAAGCGCATTTTGCAGCCTTGATTGAAAGTTCAGGATTGTATTATTTCTATCACTTGTTAAACCAAACAAATGTGCAGAACGTGATCCAGACTATATAGTATCGCTAGCTAAATTACATAGCGACAAGGTTTTCTTCTATTTCAATATTAGCATAACACTAACCAATCCTTATTCTTTCTTGTCATTTACGACCTATTTCACCACTTTAAGTCTTCCTATTTTTTGCCATTTATTACCGTTTACTGCTAATTTATATGCTAAAATGAACAAGATTGACTATCTGAATAATGTTGTCTTTTGTAGAACTATTGACTTTTAGATACCCTAAAATTTGATATATTAATTTTTATGATCCTAAAATTTTTGAGTTTATTTCTACGTATTCTATTATAAATTCCTTAT
>NCQV01077604.1:0-10445 GCA_002740545.1 Lophocereus schottii | reverse complement strand
GTTTGGCGTTGAGGGTGTTTTCTCTGCGGCGGCTATGGCTTTTTTCAAGGGGGAAAACCCTACTGTTTAGACCCTATATAAAGAGGGTAAAGTCTAGGATCTAAAACACAGCAAAACACAGCAAAAACTCATAAACACATTGAGAGGTAAAAGTAGTTTGCGAGAGATTACAATAGAGAGAGATTGTAAGTCTGCTCTTAGATCGAATCACTGAGGTGATTGTGATCGTGGTGTACTTTCCTGCTCATAGTGTATTGTTTTGGTACTTTCGCCGTCCGTGGTTTTTCCCACATTAGGGTTTTCCACGTTAAATTGCTGTGTTCTTGTTCTCTTCCTATTATTCTGTTGTTTTGTTGATTGAATTTCTGATTTTCTATTACATCCTATCGCTTCCGCTATACAATTACTCTGGTATTAATCCTAACATTATGCAATCAAATAATCAAATAATCACAAATGGAATTTGCTTAAATCCTCGTTTTCTACTTGTTAAATTTAGGTGTTCCTAATTCTTCAATTTAATTTAAGACGCCATATTCTTGAGTTGATTTTGTTAGTGAACCTAATTAAATTTTAGGAAGAGAGCGAGGGAATAATTTACTATCTTAACAAGCTAAAAAAATGTTTCTTCTTCTCTTTCCTTAGTCTTAGCCCAAGCCTCTTTCTTCCTTTTTTTCCTTGGGGTGTGAAACAAGTGCCAGGCAAGGGGGGGGATCAAATGCTTGTATCTTGTTTATCAAGTATTCACCCCAACCAGTTAAACCTTGCCAAAATAATGGGTGCTTTGGAATGGATAACTACAACCCAATGACTAATTGGAGAAGCACACAAAGCTTGTATACTAATCATATTGTCATAGCAATAACTTTAGTAATCAAACAAATTACAAAGATTATAGTGTGTGCGCGATGTATCCCAGGTACATCTTCTTCTTCTTCTTTTTTCCCCTCAGGCAATGCTAATTGTAACTTGGGTTATTAGTACTAATTTTATTGGTAGTAAGTTCACTGACATGTAAATTAGGTCCAAAATAAAATGTCTGAAAATCAGAACGAATCACATATTTTTCACACAAAATGTGGGTTAGTAGTTAAATGATCGAGGTGTTACAATAATGGTCAAATTCATATTATTTGAAAGACATAATTTATTATGTAACCATGTGAATTTTTCATTCGTTTTATAAAATTATGTAGTTTTAAGAACCTAATAAATTGACACTTTTTTAAAATATATTTGTAATCAAAAAATTAATTATTTTATTAACAACTCTCAACTCCAATTATATTATTCTGGCTAACTACTCCAGCTTTACTTTTTACCCTATCGGATCTCCCTTTTATTCCTTTGAGAACTCACGACTCCAATTTATTTTAATGTACGTTGTTGGTAATTCTAATAATAATTATGTTCAAAATTCAACTAATGACACAATCACTTACATCTAACAATACAAAAAATTTTTGTGATAATACTGACAAATTTAAATAGAAGATACATTCGTAAATTATTTGTACATTATACACATCAAATTAAAAAAAGGTTTTTATAATTAAATATGCATTTATAATACTTCATATTGGGTGTGTACACATTTAAACAACTTTATCAATATATATCTTAGCTTAATTACAATTAGTTATAAATTCATTTTTCATAATTCAGCACGATTCTTAGCGTGGTTCAGTATGATTTAACATATTTTAATAATAAATATTAATAAGTACTTATCATAAGTTGAAAGAATGTCATTTATATAATTTACAAAGTATATTAAAAATACGATGAGCTAACAAAAAAACATAGCCCTTCTTATTCGCACCAAATTGGAAAGAAAAATTAGATTAAAGTGAGATATAAGTATCAGTTTTTTTCATTAATGTTCCTTCTAACTCTTACTAAAAGGACGAATTGATCGATAATTCTCTTACAATCCGCATCAACTACTGCTCTTATATTTCGTTCAAAGATAGACGGACTAACTGGATCACATCATGGGTTTGGATTATGCCATTGATGTACTTTTAGCAGCATTTGGCTCCCTTGTATCGGCGGCGGAGCTGAGCGGCTCGGATCGCTTACGGTGGGCGAGACTGCGAGCGGCTCACCAGGGAGGCTATGAGCCGCGAGTTGGCTTGTGGCCTTTTCTTTTGCTTTTTTTTTATTTTTTGGAAAATTTACTAATTAGTGTTGTTTAAATTAATACTTTACAATTCAGTTCTTCATTGCTTATTGGTGCTTGTGGGTCCTCACTGCTTTTGATGATGTTTTCTCTGCGCCTCGCATTTAATAGATGAATTATTTTTGGTCTCATTTTGACCTCATCTCCTGTACTTCTATATCTTTCCTCCTCTGTCCCTCCTCTAACTTCTCCCATGTTTCTCATTTGTCTCTCTTTCTCTCCTCTCGGTCTGTTCCTTCCCTAATTTAGTAGATGAATGACCTCCTTCCTTCTCTTTCTACAAATTTCAGATCCCATTTTATTCACCCCGTAACCCATATTAAGCATTAGTATTCATCTGAGAAAATAATCGAAGTACCCTATGAACTAAACAAAGAAAATCAAGCAAGCAAATGCAGAGGCTATTATGGCGCATCATGAATCGGCTTGCTAACAATTGGAGAATCTGGGTGTGGTTAGAAGGAGTTGGATACAGGTAGCCATAGTGAGGGAAACGTTGGTCGGACTCATCGAGCCGTTTGAGCGAGGCGGTGGTCTTTAAAATGGAAAACTGCTATTTGTTAAAGGAATGAGATTAAGAGAAGGGGAGATTCACTTAATTTTGCAAAAATTTAAAAAATCAGTTATAATTTATTTTTAGCCAAAAATAATTGAATATATACACACACACACACACACACACACGCACATATGTATATAGATACACACACACACACATATATTTTTTCAATTATAAATGTCTTTCCAATAACTCTGAGTTTATAATTTATTATTAGCTACTTATATTTATGGTATCTATGACTATCTTTTGTCGTACATGGGAAACCTACATCTGTTAACCCGACTTCCCTACAANNATAACTTGGATTAGCATGTTAGGGCAACCTGGTGTATTCTTCCAAATATATAAGCTTTTGTTATCTGGGGGCTAAAGTTAGCATTTAATGTTTAGGATTAGTTTAACATTTAAGCTGAGCCCAAGGCCCTTAGTTCGTCTTAAAGCAAAACTGTTTAACCCTAAACCATAAAGCTTATACTCTGAAACTTAAATTATAATTATAAATGGCAAGTATTTGGAACCCTAATTTACTATTTTAAGTAATCATACTTTGAAGATGTAAACCTAAACCCCAAATCCCAAACCATAAACTACGAACATGGAACCGCAACATTGTGTCTTACCAATATACCCCAATCCTAAACCTTGAACCTTAATCTCTAAATTATGATCAAAGTTTTTAGACTCTAAGGTTTAGTTATTCTCAAACCTAAATCCTAATCAAGGTTTGGGATTTAGGGTTGAATGTTCAAGTACCAACTTCTAAGGTCTACGATCAAACATAAAAGGTTCAACACTGTATGATTTGGTGAGGCACGGTTGTGCTAATTGAGTGACATGGCTGACAAAATTTAAAGGAATAAGTGAGGCTGTCCTAATGCACTAACTCAGATTATCCTTATCATAGTCGGATTAACCATATGCTCGAGTGACGGAAAGGTTGTCCTAATGTACTAACCCAGATTATCCTTATGGTATAGTCGGGTTAACCATATGCTCAAGTGACGAAAAACGAAGAAGTTGTACCCTAAATCCTAATAACCATTAAGTTTTTGAGTACAAAGGCTTATGTTTTGGGTCCAACCCCAAGACCTAAGCATCAAAAATTAGGGTTCATGGTTGAGCTTTTATGTTCATGGCTAAATGCCAAATCCTAGAGCCCTAAATCACAAAAGTTGAATCCCAAAATCACCTTAAACCGTGATACTTGAACCCGAAATCTAAAAGGTAAATTGTCATTTAGGGATTGGGCTTAGATTTTATCATTTATGAAGTTTGATGCTACCCCAATCCCAAATTCTTTATTCTTTGAGCCTTAGGGTTTTGGTTAGCACTGAAGAGTGACTATGATTTATTTGAACCCTAAATCCTAACCCTACACCCTAAGGTTTATGATTTAACATTTAGGGTCAATAGTTTAGGATTTGACCCTAATTAAGGTCCAACTAGCACAATTTAAGATTATGTAGAATTATTAATAAGTGTCGCTTAGCTTCGGTAGTCATTTGCCTTCCAAAATATGAAACTCTTAAGCACTATGAAACATAAACCTTAAGCGGTAACCCTAAATCACAAAAGCTTACCCATAAACATATATGTTATGCTAGGCTCCTTCTCAACTTATCATATGGTTAACCCGAGTTCACTGCAAGGATAACCTGGATTAACATATTATGACAACATAGGTTATTCCTCCAAATATTTAAGTTTTTGTTATCTATGGGCTAAAGTTAGCATTTAATGTTTAAGATAAACCCAAAACTCTTGCTTTATGGCTTAAATGCAAAACCCATAAAATGCATACTCTAAAATCTTAAATTATAATTATAAATGGCAAGTATTTGAAAACCCTAATTGACTATTTTAAGCAATCATACTTTCAAGATGTAATCCTAAACTCCAACAATTTGGTTGCTTTCTAGCGTGGAAACGATCCCCAATTGGTCAATTCTCTTGAATTTGACTTTTTTTGTTTGTGTTTTAGATGTCTTTTCATCATATAATCTGAAATTGTTGGCTTTTACAGTTTTATGAGTTCATTCACTTGGAAGACAAAGTTGGTTCATGATTTTTAGATTTTTATTCAGATAATTGTCTTCCCTAGTGTGAGATATGTTGATATCATTATTTAACTTTGTCTCTATAATTGTGTGGGAGTTTAGTTTGCTTTGTTTGGTTTTTTCTTAGTCATATTTGGTCACTCCAGGAATGGATTCTCTCAAGTTGCCAACATGGATCTACAATGTATTTCGATACTTCATGAAATATCCTTTGTGGCAGACGAATATTGCTTCAACGAAATCTACACTAGATCAGTAGATCTACATCGAGAAGAAAAGTATGGTAGATCTCTTCTCTATGTTGTGCGGTCGGAAAACAGAGATGTAGTGGGGAAGATCGACGCTAAATAGATTTCAAGTTAGATTTTTTGGAGTTATAATTTCTCTTTGACATGTAGAATTATATATTTTTAAGTCATGTTTGTGTTGTAGATGTCGTGTCACTTATTATTTAATGTTGAAAGACCTGTACCTCGTTTTTTAAAAAAATGTAGGAGAAAGCATTCGAAGCAATCACACAACGTCGTTGGATTCCAGCTTTCCCCTATCAATTATTCAATGTTGTTCAACTTCACTTGTAGCTTTTGCACTTTTCCTCTAGTGCTTATATTATAGTCCTGGGTTTATAGACCCGAAAAATACTCAAGTGAGTAAAATAAAATGTCCAACTTGATACAATAGATTGCTCAAGTACATAAAACAAAATGTTCAATCCCATAAATTGGAGAAATAAGAAACAACGAGAATATAAAAAAAAATTGAAAACAAAAAGGTCAGTAGGTTGCAGATTCGAGTCCGTGGCCTCAATAACGAAGGGCCGCAGCAAAAAGACCAATTGCTGGACGAGTAAATAATCCACATCTATATGCATTTCAACAACTATGATATAATTTGTACTTTTTCTCGTCACACTCTCCCCTCTCTCTTTCTCCCTCGACCCCGCGCCCCGCTGGAGATCTCTCCCCCCTCTTTTATTTGTTGGAATCCCTTTAGAACAGTGAAGGTAATTAGATAATCTCAACACTTTACTGGTCGGCTTTCAAGGTTTGGGTATTCAGGATTTTGCTGTTTAATCACTGCAGTGGATCTCCCGTATCTCATGCATGGGCGTCTATAATCTATTACCCTTTTGGCTTCAGCTTAAGTACTGCTACTGTTAACTTTTTAAAATTTGTTTGGCTGCTTTTAGAGGATGTAATAGTTTTTAGTACATTGATTAAATTAAATCCTGCTAGATTGGGTGATAATATCAGTTAATAGTTATTGTACTCAAATTTGACAGATATATATGTTTAAAGTTGGCAAAAATCTATCTGACCCAATTATTCAAATTTGTTCGATCCGAAAAAAATCGGGTACGGTCATAAAATTTATGTCCAATTTAAAATTCGGATAATCGATCATGTCCGAATTTAAATCCAGGTCGAGTTTCGGGTTTGGGCATTCAGGTTCAGGCAGTCGAGATTTTTGAACCATTTCAAGAGCGGATAAATTCGGACAATCGGATAACTGGGTTCGTACATCGGACAACTTCGTTTATGTTTAGTTCAAATTCTCTAAAATATTTTATAAAAACTTCGGACAACCGGGTTCGGATGTTGAAACATTGGTTTCGGGTTCGGTCATATAAAATTTCAGTCCAAATGTCCTAAAATCATATCACAAATTCGGACATTCGGATAATCGGGTCCGGACATCGGACACTCGGGTCCGGGTTCGGGTCTGACCAGAGTGTTCGATTTATAATCCAGACAGGGTTCGGGTATGAAATTTTTATCCGAATGTTCGATTTATCCGAACTTAAATTGACCCGAACCCGATTTTTTACCAGCCCTATATATGTTTATCTCACCTTTAAGATATTTTATAAAGTTTCATGCTCATATATGTACCTACATTCCGACATGAAGATTTCAAATCACGTACATGCAATCTTGTTTGATTTATCTGTAAGGGATGTCAAAAAAGATAATACCCATCTATTTTTTTTTTTATCTTTAATAATTGCAATCTAAAATATATAAAAAAACAATACTCTTTTGCTATGAATATTCTTATAATTTTCACTTTTTGTGCAGAAAGTGGCGTTAGAATTGGATGTCCATGGGAAATGCAAGGAAAAGGTCATGAAGATGATTTCTCCTCTATTATAGTTCCTCAAATTCAAATATTTTTTAAATTTTTTATTTGGTTAGAACTTCAATTCGCCTTTTATATGGAGATACTTTATTTGTAGGGCTGGATTCGATCTCAATTGACATGGAGGTGTGGGGACCGCTAAAAGGGAGAAGAAAATGAATGAGCCCAATAAGAGACATAAAGCCTGGAATCGATCGGCCCAAGAAAGAGAAGGCCCAAATTCATTAGGGCCAAGTTCTGGAGCCCAATGCATGTCACTGTGGCTCCTCTTTGATAAATGGTGTCAATATGGTCGACGTGGAAAAGGCCCCAACTGCTTGTTATTATTGGTTGATTAGTGAATCTTCATACTGATTAATGAATGATTAAATTATTGAACTCTCTCTTTTTTTCTTTTGTTTTTTGGGGTGGAGGGGCGTCTTCTTGAATCGGGGATTTAAATGATCCGCAGTATGTGGTTAGTATGGGGTTAGATAGATTTTCTGAGTGGTTCCTGAATAACTGGATTTTTAGTTTATTTGCTCTTGTTATTTAGTTAATATTGTTCGGACTAGCATTGATATGAAAATTCGAAGGCCGTGGATGTGAAAGTACATTGTGACCATGCTAATAATAATGCTATGGTTTACTAGCAGTAGCTAATCGTGGTCTGCCTCTTTTCTTTAATTCTAATGCATTATTGACAATATTTTCACGTTCGTAGGTCTAGCAAAAACTCGTTACAGAAACTAAAGATGATTTCTCTAATTTGCAAATCCAATTACCAAATTTTGTATGATTGTATCGAGACTTCACTGGCATTGTTCCTCCTACGATGATTCAATGTATTTCAATAATGTTGACAGTGCAATATGCAATGCAACAAATTATCTAAGTTGCAAGATTGAATGGTGAATAAATCATGCATTTCTTATTAAATAATGTTCAATTTGCTAACTATATTTAGAATAATTTATGTTCAATTTACTAACTATATTTAGAGTATTTTAGGGTTAAACTTACCCTTCATTAATTTTGATTTTGACAAATTATCCATTTCTTTTACATTGTTTTACATTAATCATATAACCTTACAAATAGTTTAACACAGCTATCCACTACTTTAAGAGTCATTACCTACATGAAACATTTGTTCGCTACATGAATAGCTAACTTTATCCAATCGGACCTAATGGTAGTTTTGGCAGGAAACAAACAACAAAAAAGAACAAGGCAAAATATGCACCAGCATGTGATAAATAGATTTCTATATCATCAATTTAGTGAGTTACTTATCCATAATTTGATAGTGGTATGCTTAAATAGATATTCGAAACTTCTAGATGCGAACAGTAAATTTAAAGTTGATTTTATTGTTGTTTAACATCACCAAAATTACGATTATTGACGTCCAAATTCATTTCATAATATACATATAAACTATATCAGTATCTAATTTATAGACAATATTACAGTATCAATTTCTTCTTTAGTTCCTAAAAAGTACTATAGCATCTGAAAAATATATTATGAGCACCTTAGAGGTGTAATCGAGCTGAGCTGAGCTTGAACTTTGCTAGTGTTAGTATTTCCGTAAGTACACGGTTATTCGTTGTAGCACCTACGGATGTCGGCCTCATGGATGACTTATAAAATTAGCTCACCACGCGTTTTTGTAATTAAAATTAAATAATAGATTGAACAAAACCAAGTTCCAGTTAATCGACCAAACAAATTTAACTGACAAATAAGCAACAAATTAATTTATGAAACTACGAACGACATTCTAGGTAGCAAAGAGAGCACCAAAAGAAAACGAGAGCACCAAATTGCAAATAGCAAACCACCAACATTTAGTTGAATGTTGAATTCATTCATCTATGCAACAAAACAGCAGAACTCGACCACTGAATTGTTCAAAGTAGCAGAGCAAACGAAAGCAGAAGTGCAGAACCCAGGAAAAAAAAATCGATTCAGACCTCGAAGACTCGGCTCCTTACAACTTGAAGTTCTTGATTAAATTACTCAAATTGACAACTTGAAGTGGGAATGAAAGAAAGCAGAAGGGGGGAAAAAAGTACAACTAAAGCCTAATTCTTGAAACTAAAACGAACGAAAAAAATGGAAAGAGCAATTTGATATGGAAATTAAAGCTATCCTACTCTACTCTGTGCTCCTCCTAATCTCTTTGTTTTCGGGCCCCTTTTTTCAACTTTTAAGCCTCTTCGTTGAAGCTCTGACCAGAACCCGTTCGTTGTCCCTTCGTTGTTGGCCATTATTATTTGATAATTATTAATTCTGATTTTATCTTAATAAGTTAGTGTTTGAATCATTCCTGAATTGCTGTTCCTGGTCTTTAGGAATGTTCACGTTAGTGATTTAGTGGCTGTTAGTTGGCCTATTTTCTAGCTTAGTTGGTTGTAATCTCATTTTATATATTGCTGAAGAAAATCAATAAAAGGAGTGTTCTGCAGTTAAGTTTTCAACTGCATTCTATCTCATATTGTAGCCTACTGTTTCCTCTTCTTCTAATTAATTTTCTACATCTGGTATCAGAGCCACCAGGTTCGATTATCATGAACAACACTACCCAATTAGTAGTCCCTATCCTTGATGGAAAGAATTACAACAGGTGGTGTGTGCAGATGAAAGTTTTGTTTGATTACAATGACTTATGGGATGTCGTGGAAAGTGGAGTGCCTGCATTAGCTGATAATGCAACTGATGCGCAACGAGTAACGCATCGCGAACAGAAGAAGAAGGACAAGAAGGCGTTGTATATCATCCACCAAGGGATGAATGATGAAACGTTTGAGCAGATCGAAGGCGCTACAACCGCAACAGAGGCCTAGACCATTTTGTCCACATCTTATAAAGGTGATGACAAAATCAAGAGGGTGCGTCTTCAAACTCTAAGACGCCAATATAAATTGTTGCAGATGGAGACCACGGAAAGTGTTGATGCCTACATCAATAGGGTTCTCGCCCTTACAAACCAAATGAAGACCAATGGTGAAACACATTCAGAGCAGGCAAAGGTGGAGAAGATTTTGAGGTCTTTAACTCCCAGGTTTGAACATATTGTTGCTGCAATTGAAGAGGCCAATGATTTATCAACAATGACAGTAAGGTTATTGTCCAGTTTCCTACGAGCACATGAACAATGAATGAATGACAATAAAATTGAAAAACCAATTGAACAGGCTTTACAAGCTCAAGCCTCAATTGGTAGCTCCTATCACAAGCGCGACAGCTCGAGAGACAGAGGACGGGGTCAAGGTGGCAGCTATTCCAACAGAGGTCGTGGTGGCCACAACCATGGAGGTGCTAATGGTTCCAATCACAATCTGAGCTCGAGTTCCTCTTGGCAACAAAGAAGACGTAGCCGAGGAGGACGTAGAGGTATGAATGATAAATCAAATGTAGAATGTTATAAATGTCATAAACGCGACCATTATGCAAATGAGTGCAAATCAAAGGGCGACAATCAAGCTGCCAATTGTGTTCAAGGAGACAATAATCAGGA
>NCQV01077602.1:1108-12841 GCA_002740545.1 Lophocereus schottii | reverse complement strand
AAGTATATCACACTTGGATTCGTTATCATCAAAACTAAATATAATTAAGCAACAAAGATCCTTGAATGAGGAGTTTTCATCATATAACAAGCATGAAATCATTTTGTCGGGCATCAAATTCTCATATTCATGCTAATTAGGAGAGATTTGCACTTGTCTTGAGGGAGATCTAAACACACCCTTCATATTATCCTAGGGACTCTTATAATCAATGGACTATTACTCTCGTCGGATCTTCTAGGGTGCCCACTTCTTGGTCTACTCCCTAGGAATTAGGGTTCTCACATACCGGGTGTGCCCTCTAAACTTCTGTTCAAACACTTAGCACCATTCTCTTAGCCCAAAACATGTCAGATGTATCTCCCTTTAAATACACTTGCATAAAAATCCTCATTGTATTACAAACAAAGGCATTTGCATTCTCAAGAGGGATAAAAAGCCTTAATGAGTTCAAGTCGACTTTGTTAAAGCATAAAATTACTCATTTTAGCAAAGTATGCTCATAAATGAGTTAACAGCCACATGACCATTCACTTATCAAGGAATGTAATAGTAAAACTTGTTTTAAAAGCTAATAGATCTAATCATATATAAACACCTCGATTCTTAATGTTTTAGATGCAAAGCAGTTCATACTATCACTCAAGACTCCATGCGGTCGCATGAAGTATTAAATAAGTTATAAAAGAGCTTACAACGCTTCATTACAATTCACTCTTATCAACCAAATGGTCTAACAATCACTGTTAACAATATATCTTCGAACGCTTGTTGTAGTAAGTAATTCATTTATGCATTTATCAACACATGCCTTTAAGCATGTTGTGAATATATTTGCTCACAAATCACATTACCCTCTAACTCAATGCTTATTTAAACAATTTTTGGAAGCAACTAGGAGGTGTTCAAATGATCGAGTTACTTGATAAAGTAATTGCGACATTGTGTCAATCGTGAAACAAACAGGCAATCCTTAAGTTAATAACTTAGGGAAATCGAACATTCAAACATCACATGCAAAACTATCGGGCATGGTTAAAATAAGTCAAGTAAGGTTCAATCAAACAGGCTCCTAGCTTGCAAACCATCTAGAACGACAATTTTAAACACATGACGACCTTGATTAGATATGATTACTATAATTTAGGATAGACTTAGCTAATGGAATATATACACATAGCACACACAATACATAAGCCATCAAAGGAAGGTATGCTTATCATGCATTAATAGCAAACAGTTCATATTTTCACATAAAGGAGTTCTAGTTCAGTTCCAAATTCAGCAATCATGGCATAATCACATGGCGCCAATACATAGCAATATACTTCATAAATTCATTCATTCATCACATAACCCTAACTCCCTGCTCACGGCACCAACCATAATAATCCTAAAAAACATCTCAATTTCAACCCAAATCAATCCCCTTGCTCCTCATAGGTTCTCAATTCATCACAATTCCTATCTAATTACTGAATCACGTATCACAAACGATTCATAAATATTTATAAATTAATAGTAGTTTTAGGAATTAAGAATCACACACCTTGCTCCAAGCTAAATGGACCCGAATAAGGGTTGGATTGGGGACATACAGGCCGACTTCCCCCTCTACTTTCACTGTTACTCCTCCTTTTGCACCTTGTCACATGAGGATCACCAGATTTGTACCGAATCGGTGGTCATGGTGGTAGTCGTGGGGTGGTGTTTGCGGTTCTAGTGGGCTAGGGTTTGGCTCCCACACCTTCGTGCTCATGCTCTCCCTCTCTGCGAGCACCCAACAGCGTAGCCCAGCTGAGATTTGCTTCCTCATCGCTATAGTCTCTCTATCTCTCTGTCTCTTTGTCTCTCTCTCTATTTGCTTCCCTCTTTCTTTTTCTTTGGTTTACCCCCTTCCCCATTCACCTCTGTCTTTTGCGAACGGTAGGGGCTCCAGCCCCCTTTTCTTTTTTTATTTGTTTTGTTGTTCTACTAATCCAAAGTTACTAATTACCTATACCCATATCTTGCGTGGCTTAACATTCAACTGTTTACTAAGTTTACACATTCACATACCCTTCCAACTTATGAAATTCGAAACTAAGTTTTGTAAAATTATTCATTTTAATAGGCATACAAATATTAGCCTAATTTTAGCTAATAAAATAAAACATGACTCATGAAGTTATTAATCTAAGTTGTTACCCTAATATTAAAAATTCTTGGTTATTACATTCTCCTCCCATTGAAAGAATTTCATCCTCAAAATTCCAAGTTCCAGGCATAGCAAAGCATCAAGTTCACATACACATGAAACAAATTACATAAACTCAATAAGAGAATTCAAAATTTCAATTTATAATGAAATGTAGCTTTCAAATCATTTTCGTTATCCAATCTCCTTCTCACCAATCCACTTCAAGCATCTACTCGCTCTGTTAAGGCGCCGAGGGCTAATTGCATGGAAGAGATGTAAATGAGTTGGCATGGATAGCCATGTCAAACTTATTTTAAAAGAAACACTGACCTTCAATTATCTAAACACTATCTGCATAGTGACTAATAACTATATGTATACACATCGCTATAAATCGACATCTAAAGGTATGATAACTAAGTCGTAACAAATCAAGGTCATATACAAGCAGTCAATTGGCTCAAGTTCATTCCAAAGCGTGGTAACAATTCACTCTAGAAGCAAGTCGACTAACCTGAAAACTCCTATAGCACATCAAAGTAATAAGGGTATCACGTAGCATCATCTTAGTACAATGACATTGCATCAAATCAACAACTGAACGTTCCCCCGCCCAAGAATCATAAACAACATGAATCAGTCTAACATGTATATAGTAAGCAACCTGCAGGAGGATAACATATGCAACTACCAATTGTCACGCCAGGACTGAACTTGGTGAAGCTATATGACAAGAATGTGGGTTGATGAGCAATAAGAGTCTAGTATAGGTCTGTACATTAATTGTTTAAGGGAGGTAGATAAATGATTCGTGGTTGTGGTAGGTTTGGCACAAGTTCGAATATGTAGTGTTTCCTTTATATAGCTCAACTATAATTCCACTAGGATTTAACTGTAGGGGTAAGGTGGTTTTACATGGGCATTATCACTAGGAGACTTGCAGTTTCATAGGGAGAAAGACTTTGAGTATTGATTCAGGGTTCCTAGATAAATACCTCATCACCTAGCTAAGTACGAAATTTCTAGCCAAAATGCATAGTGACAAATGCAAGCAGATAAGGTAATCATAAGAGTTTTGCTAGTGGAAAGATCTACCCTAGGGTCCCTGTTTAAAGCAGGCCGCTTCTAAGTCGTGGAATAATATAAACACATAGGTGTGTTCATAGATTCATCTCTAGGTCCCTTTGCATCTTCATTAGAATATCGCAAGTTAACAATGCGGTGTAACCAAGCCATGCTAGGGTATGTGTTTTGGTTAATTAAATTAGTAACCATGCCTAACAGCTCAGTGAAGGAATTCAACATAGACCCTAGTATGACCTTAAGTACAACAACCACATTATCGGAGTTCCTTGAGGTGCTCATGGGTTAAGTATATACATATGGAGACGTAATTCGAGAAATAATAGTGGCAATATGCAAAATGGTAGCACGTCAGCTACAAAACATCTAGAATGGAGAGGAGGCTAGGCGTACTAACCAGGATATAGCGAGACAACATTGGCAACGATTATTTTTTCATGCACCCATCCATAACCCTTGAAGTCATGTATTATGGTTACACTAGCATGCTATATGGTCAAGCATTGATTGTATAAAGGCAAATAAATGTGTAAGGTAAATGCTAAGGCTACCTTATCATGTATTAAGTGCATATGTGTATTTCAAACTATATAAGGAGATAATAGAACTTATAGAGTGCGAGTAATGGCTTAGAGATCATACAAGAAATGGTTCGTATAGGTCGAAACTTTTAACTAATCTAGCATTTGCTTAACCAAATTTCAAGATAAGCAACTGCCATGAAGTGTATTTACTATACTATTCATTCACAAAACACATTACTGATCATGCATAACGAACTTAAATAACTGTATATGCTTCTATGGGTTGGAGATTGTATATAATGCTATGGTTATGCTTTAAAATATTTGGGTTCCCAGTAGTTCCCCATGAAAGGACATCTAGGCGAGTATACGTGAATAAAACCCTCATTTGCAACCTAGGGTTGAAGGTATGACTTGAGGTTTATCCAACCTTATTAGAAGCTAGCTAGCGATTGGCTAACAGTGGCCTAGGGTAAGGATAGTGGTATTAGTGGCCTTACGGATATGCGATGTAGTCCTATATGGTACATCTATGTCATAAGGTGATTGTAGGTATCTTAAGAGCTCGTGGCACGGAAGGGGAGGTTCAACCTCCTATAGAGATTTCTGGTTTTTACACTTGGTGTTATAGCTTAAAAAGATATTGGAAAGGTATGGATCATTGTCCTAGGAGGTAACGAGGTGATACACGTGGTACAAAAATTCCAAAGTCTGTCAGGTTCTTCCTTTTATTTCCTCTCTAGGTGTGTTAGGGTTTGATATTGCCAAGACACAATCAATCCTACAACAAGAATAGTGTTCCATACTATGATAAGCATAACACCTAGCTGACTCGTGAATAACTGTAGTTACATGTTAGGAAGTAAGGAAAACTCTCTATGTAAATATTAAATCCAGACTAAGACCACATATATGTATCACTCGCAAGTATGCTCGGAATAACATTTATGCAACAGTCAACAAGACCCCATCATAACTACCCATATTGACATGCTTGTAGACGAAGATCTCACTTAGTTCCCTTAACAATTGAGAATTTATATAAAGGGGGTATAATCTGAAAGAACTTTTAGTCATGAAAAGCAATATTTTAATCACTTACGAACAACTTAGCATTAATGATCGAGTAACGTATGCATCTTTGTATGCAGGTATTCGAAACATCTAGTTACATATAGAAACTTATGCTCATAGAACCAGGCTCGGACATCATTTTAAAGTGAATGCAAGTCTTTAGATGCAATAGTAAGGCCTAACCAGATAATTAGAAAGGTCTTTTAATGCGAAAAAAACCTTTACTCACTAACCACGAAAGACATTAACTTTAAAAGTCTATAGGTTTTCAAAAGGGGAATAGTTTTACGACTTCTAGCACTCTCTTCACCAACCATTGAGTACATATACTCACTCCATTATGGGGCTCGAGGAGCAAATCATACCTTTAGATGCAAAAAATAAGATTAAAGTTAAGACTTTTCCAATCGTTTGAGTTCAAACCAAGCATACTTTAAACTTTCGATTTAAATCACCAAGGTGCATGTACAAAACATTTATTGATTGAGCTAACACTCAGCTTATTCATGAGAATACAAGTTATTCAGCCCATACTCTAGCAAATGGCTCACTTATTCAATCAATCAGTTCACTCAAGTCACACATAGTTAATCAACAGCACTAACAATCATAACAAAACCATATTATAACACCCCCAACTCCTAGGGCTAGGAGTATTACATTTTCTTAAATCCTACTTAAATTCTAGGGCGAAACAAAAGTGTAAAGAAGTCTAAATAAACGCAATGGCTACAGCCAGAGTCCATTACTCAACGAGTAGATCAGAACACACCAAATAATATAGTTCAATAATGAAGAAGGAAATAAAAGAAACAACTTAACATATCACACATTCGGAGTACTGGGAGGTTTACATCCTAAAATATACCCAACTCTAGTTAAAAAGACAACTGACTAATAAGATGGCTGGCTCACAGCCATACAGAGTGACTTATAAATAATATGCATTACATGAACAAGAGTAGGTTATCACGTACAATTATAATTCTACGATACATCATTTTAGATCGTTAAGCACATAAAACAACCTCCATATGTGCACCCATGACACCTTATCAAGCAAGAGTAAACTCCAACTCGGCATAAATAAAGCGAGTTCTACCTGTCACAAAAAAAATCTAGGAAAAGGGAAAAGAGTAATGGGATGAGCAACCACACGTGCAATGAGTATTCCCCGACTCCTTAAAACCAAAGTAGTTGTAGGCAATAATACCAATAATAGCCACATATCATGCATTTAAGTAGTACTATTATCGTATACAATGGCAGAGAATTTCATTGATTCCTAACTATTATGCTATGTGGTATAATACGTAATTTATGCCTTGTCTATCTAATCACTTTGAGAAATAATTAAGCACATGGAGCAAAGACAATGCAAGGAACTTTCTTTCATAGGATGTGCACATTTAAAAACTTAAATGCTTCTTTCACAAAATGTATGCTTTAAAAACTTATATGTTCTATGCATTACAAGGTTATAGCCATACTTCACTTAAAATTTCCTTCAAACTATACTTGGAATCTCATTCATAAGATATGCATAGAACATACACAAAAAGCTTTCTTTCTTTTTCTTGAAAACACTTTGCTTAGCCTCTTAAGGCTCATATTATTTTAAAAAGAATCTCTTTCGTATTGGTCCTCTAATGACCCTTATAAGCTTTTTCAAATCTCATTCGAACTGGCCTCTTAATCGCCGTTAAGGAAAAATCTTTCTTTTTCCTGAAATACTTTAAATGGCGAGACGCCGACTGGTTTTCTTACTTATTAGGTAAATACTTTGGGCATAAGATTAACATAATATGCTGGTGTGGTGAGATCTATTCTCAACCCTGGTGAGACTATCCTCACCTATAAGCTCTTACTTCTCGGGATGGCTGCATAAATGAACCTACACCCTCGACAAGGTCTTCTAGGGTCTCCCACTACTAGGCTGTACTCCCTAGGCTAGGGATTCCCCTATTCTAGCAGGTTCACTTCCATCATACATATGTCCCTCATTATGTTATCTTAGCCAATTTGAACCATATGGCCTTAGCGGCTAATAAGTTTGTTGTCTCCTACAGCGAAATCATTTATCATACAACTCAATTCTTTTTGAAATTCCTTAGGGATTCCTCCGTTCTAGTAGGTTCACTCCTGAAACTGTACTCGTATAGTTAAAAATAGGCCATCATTCGCTAATAGTTATTGCTACTATTATTTCAAACCACAAAAAACCTTCTTTGTCAAAATTTCACCCTCACACGCATAATCAAGCTTAATGACATGAAGGGGAGGGGTTTACACGTAACACAGTTAAACACTTCATAATTCAACTTAGTAGGAATTATTCAACAAGCCACACATAGCCTCGTAATCTGCAAGATTGCCGTCAATCACAACCCAAGCTCTCTCCTCACACAACACCAACCATAAAGGACCTCAAAACTCTCATTAGCTCATCCTCAAGCCATCCAACTACCAACTCGGTTTTAATTTCATATCCATAACATATCATCATAAAAGTCATTAAAAAAATGTGTAATAGTGGCATATGAACTTACCGAGCGAGCAGTGCCCATCCAGCAACACATTACGGCATATTCATTAACTTTAAATAAGGCCCTCAACAACCCGAAATGGACAAGAAGGCATAAAAATAACTTGTATTCATCAATCACAATTAGAGAATAAGCATACCCACTTTATGTCATTTCCAAAAGCAAATCTAGTGACATTAAGGCTTTTGAGTTTATTTTAATTTAACCAAGGTCATTGGGTCGTTTCAAGGTCATTTTAGCGTGAATCAAACAATTTAGGATGCATCAATTTAAGGCATTCTTAGTTCATCTCGAAGTCTTTTTCAAGCATGAATTATTTAACTTAATGGGCATTGATTCAAAACATTCTTAGGTTAATTCAAAGCCACTTTCAAGCATCAACTAACTAAACTAACATGCATTGATTTCAAATGTGGTTTACTCACATAATACCCAACTTACTAAACATGAAAACCACAAATTCTGTCAATTTAAAGGGTATATCTTCTATCCAACTAAGTATATTGTTCAGACCTAATTTAAGCAGTATCTCAAGCACCAAAAATCAGTTCAATTTTGGTAGTTTCGAACCACAGCTATACATGCGTAATCTATGCTAATTTCCATTGAAATAAAACATGCATAGTCAGTCATCATGCTCCCAATCAATTTGACTAATTATAAACTAACATGCATCATCATTTCAGGGCTAAAACATTTTCGAAATTATTAATACTTAGGAGGCAAGATACGCCCACCTTAAATCCAGGATAGAGTCTACACTAACGGCTATTGGGCTTGACTTAGGGTTTGGTTTGGTTGGCATGTATACGATTGGTTCGTTCTATCGTTTCCCCAAATTGCTAGCTACTGCTATTGTACTGTTCTGCCTTCTTCCTTCCTCTTCGATGTCACCCAGTCGCCGGAATCGAGTACCATCACTAGTGGAATGGGTCGGCAGTCTGTGACATCTAAGGTTAGAAAACCCTAGCCCTCAAACTATTTATTTGCATGGCTCATACTGGCTGCTGGACTCAAGCCTACCGAAGACCCTCGCCGCCGGCCTCCGCCGTCACCAACACCCGGTCTCAATCCCGATTCTCTCTCTCAATTCACTCCTTAAGTCTCGCTAGATCTCTCTCGTTGTTTACTAGGTCTGCGATTGTGGCTTGGCTACGCACACTGGGACGGTGCCACCGTCACCATTGTCGTCGCCGGCCGGCCTCCCTTATCTTTCTCTTTCACTCAGCCTCTCTTTCTCCCTCTTGGTGCTAGGGTCGCGGGCAGGGTTGAGGAAAACCCCCCCATCATGGTTTTTGGCTGAAGAAGGGGGCTTTGGCCCCCTTTTTGGTCTCCTTTTCCTTTTTTTTGGTCAATTGCTAGTCAACTCTAGTCCTCGACCCCCACATCACTACTGCATAATCTAGACTCGGGTCTAAAGATTCTAATAATTAGCATTTTAATCGAATTCGAGAGACAACTAAATTAAACTATCAGCACAATTTAATGACACAAATTAGCACAAATAAATTTCAAAATCGATGGTAATAATAATAATAATTCTTTTTTTATAAAATTACAGCTGACATAAGCGCATTAATAATAATTTAACTCATAGCGTTTCTAAAATATGATTTTATGACGTCAAATGGCAAGATAGTCAGCGTAACATAAAAATGAAGAACGCAAGTGTTGCATTCTTCCCCTCTTAAAAGAATTTCGTTACCGAAATCCCAAGCTAAGTTCAGTGGAACACAAGATGCGTACACACGCACTATGATCTACACGATAGGTTTCCAAAAGGTTTTATTTTGCAATCACTATATCATTTAAATCGAAAGAAAAAGGCTTATGGTATCCAGTCTCCTACTCGCCAATCCTCTTCAAGCGTCTACTCACTCTATTTAGTCACTGAGGGCAAAAGCATAGAAGATGGGCAAATGAGTTGGCATAGAAAATCATATTAAGCTTGTTTTAAAAAGGAACACAGACTTTCAATCCTGAATTTAAGCAACAAGTCTAGAAAACCACATAATTTTACACAAACCTACATTTACGCATCAACACAAGTTATTATCTAAAAGCTTTCCCTGTATGGAGATGTTTAATGGAACAAATCAAGGTCGTACTAAGACAGTTAACTAAGTTAAGCTCATTCACCAGTATCCAAAACCAAAGCATTCAAGGGTAAGGTACTTAACCAGGGAGTTTTTATTTTATAGCAAGGGAATACAGACATCACATAGTATCACCTAGTGTCACATATGGAACAAACATCCCTACGTCACAAGAATATGCAAATAAGATGACATGCTTATGGCCGTAACTCTACCCCCTTACGACTCTACTAAAGGATCACGAGTGTATATTACAACATAACTCTTCTAAATTGGATAATATATTTCGATTATCCACATTTGCGATCATGTTTCACACTTCAATGATCAAGTGACGTAGTAAGGATTTCAATACAATCATAGGTATACCAACGCCATCATTGAGTCTCATGAGGTACATAGGCAATCCCATATTCGCACGTTCACAAAGAGTATAGGTCTCTAAGGCCATAAAGTATTAGCACTCATAATTGTAACACGGTAACATGCAAATGGGAGGATTTTATAATACCAATGATAGCATTCATAATAACTAACAAAAATACAATGCTAAGGTTCACCCTGAAGCTTACCAATTTATATGCGACACTCTCACTCATATCATCCTATGTCGTACTGATCAACCAAGCCATTGAACATCTTACATACAATCCTTCGTAAATCTTAGAGTCATGTATCCAACTATGGTCATGGGTATGCTAGCATGCGATATGATCAAGCATAGAATATGAGGGGCAAGCAAAACGGATGCAACTTCTATGGTCACAAGATTTCTAGCCAAGCAGATGAATAAATAGCCACCCTAACAAAGCATAAGAGTAGGGGCACTTTAGTTCATATGAAAATTAGGCAATTCCCCTACTCCACCCTGTCGATCAACTCAAGTAATCCATCTAACTCAATCATATGCATAATCACACTGAAAGATGTACTACCAGTAAGAAATCCAATTGCTTGGCACTTCATTAACATAACTTATCAAGGATTGCTCTAAAACGAGTCTAAGTAATTGTATAAGCCCTTTCGACCTTTGTATTACACATAATTTCACAACTGTTGTATCAAACACATTCACCTTAGTGAGAGGCATACAATTCCAATCTGTTATGTCTCTCTACCTTATTCTTTCTAGATGTATTGGTGTTTGAAATAGTCAGGACACTATCAATTTCACATCAGGAATAACATTTTATAAAACAGATAGCATAACATATGGGAGACTCGATATCGGCAGTAAATGCATGATGTAAGTCAGAAGGTACATTGTATAAATGTTAATTTCACATACGATATCAAGAACATTGTACAGGTGACAACAAGTATTATGCTAGACAATGAGGATAATTTTCATACAATAGTCAAGAGAAATGCACGACTAGTGCTTCATTTATATCCATGTATATCGGAATCTCATTTAATTTTTTTAAACAACTTGAGATTCATATATGAGGGGTTATAACCTAGTAAGATTCTCAGTCATAGAAAGCTACCTCTAATCACTTACAAACAAATCATCATTAACACATCCAGCATTGCATACACCTTGGGACGTGGACACTCAAAATCATTTGATTACACACAGAAAGTTATGCTGGTGGAGCTAAACCCAAGCATTATTGTAAAGCAAATGTGAGCCTTCAGTTGTAACAATAAGACCTAACCAAATAATTAGAAAGGTCTCTAATGCGAAAGCAAAACCCTAACTCACTAATCATGTGTGAGACCCGCATTTTTGATGTACTTGCGTAGCAAATATTAAACCTGTTGGGTTGGAAACTTTTATTTTCATATCTGCCAACCTACAATTGCCTCATCGCCCAAGTTATTGATCTATTCAACCTTAGATCCCAAAAATAAATTTCCCAAAGTTGTGTAACAAGGCAAGCCTTCGATTCCTTGAAACTTTAGCTAAAGCAATTCCCAAATACGTTCAGATTATTGAACCTTGGTAACAGTTCTGTAATGTACTAAATCGATCCTTAACATAATCGAAGGTGAGTAAACTGACCCACGATTATATTTAGGAATCCAGTTTAGGATTAGAGGCTTGGGAATTTGATTATTTATACAATAGGCTGGCGTTTTGTGGTTTAATAGAATAAAAAAAAACAAAAGAAAAGGAAAAAGGAAAAAAGGGGGTTCACGCATGAAACCCCGACCCCCCGACCTCTCTCTCTCTTCCCTCTTTCTTCTCCTTCTTCCCATTCGTGCCTGCCATCCCCTGTTCTTCT
>NCQV01077598.1:0-10522 GCA_002740545.1 Lophocereus schottii | reverse complement strand
AGCACTTGCGTATGGTCCTAAAAGACATGTTCGTCGTTGGGATCATTATTACATAAATGGCTTCAACTTCCATGCATATAAATATGGGAAAAACAAGTCAACAATGAATTACAATGTTTGCGTGAAAGGGACAGATGGGCAGGAATATTATGGCATTCTGCAGGATGTAATTGAGTTGGAGTATGTTGGGTATATTCGTTCATATAAGACGATCTTGTTTAATTGTGAGTGGTATGATTGCATTAATGGTGTTATTATCCATGATACATACAAATTGATCGATATAAATCACACGAAGAGATATCCCAAGTACGATTCATTTGTCCTTGCAAGTCAAGTCACGCAAGTTTGTTTCATGCCTTATCCTATTAAAGATAACAGTAAAAAGAACTGGTGGGCAATGTTAAAAATGAAACCAAGGTCAATAATAGATGCCCCGGAAGAGGACACACCATTCCAAATAGATGAAAATGAAAACCCGCCTAATTTAGGCGATATTGACGTAGACGATGATGTTGACATCGATCCAGAAGAGGAAAATGACATAGATGACATTATCGACGAGGAGGTAGATGCCATCGATGGTGGATATGGAGATGAATGGCACAGCGGGTTAGTAGATGAAGACGATGATAATGTTGTTGATGATGATGATGACTACTTCACCGAGTCAATGTTTACATAGTGCACGTCGTTCACTAATTTATGCAATGCTGGTGTTCTTATGATTTATAATCACTGTTCCGTAAGTTAAATATATGCAATCTTTTATTACAATCCTCTCTCTCGATTCGTTATGTTATTTGACTTGCATGTTTTCCAACCGGAGTGCGTATTGGTTGCAGCTGTAATGTGTTTATGCAATTTGTTACATTCATAGCAAAGTATCCAACATTGATCAGTGTATCATATTTAGTGACATTGGGCATGCAATTTCCAAATTCTAATGCATGCACTTATCTAATTGATTTTCATAACATTGCGCAGGAGTAGGTACGCATGGATGGTTCAAGCAGAGCCATCACCCAGTACAACTCTCAGGAGACGCAGCCTCCAGAGTTTCCATTGGAGGGCACTAGCACCCCATTGACCGGGATTCGACTTGTGCCAAACACCTACATGTGGTAAGCATCGTTAACATTCAAAAAATACAAAACGGATGTGTCCGACGTTTTCATTTCATTTGTTGGCAATGCTCTATCATAGGTTCGGTCATCGAGATGTCGCACGTGCCATCTTCAACTTATTACAAGGACGCCTTCACGTGTTGGCGGGACACCCCTTAGGATCACAAGAGGTTTTGGTGGAATTGTTTTAAAGTATACTTCCCAACTTCACCATATGGTACATGATACCCACATTGAATTAAGTTCAATAAGTATTGAGAAGTAAAATGTCTTCTTGTAATTGATGGGATGCCTTATCCAATGCTCCGGATGTGTGATTCGTTGAGATGTGTACTTGGTGTATTCCGGGCGTGTGGCCCGTTGAGCGTGCAAACATGTATATATCCACACCCACACACAACCCCCCCACACACATAGGGACACAAATATGATAGCTTAAAGTGTAGTGCGTGGTGTCTGAATGTAAACTCTACTGACGAGGTTATGTGATCTGGTGAGATGTATTGTTGGTGAACTTCAGGTGTATGCCCCGTTGAGCGTGCAAATTTGTTATGTATTTTTAGGTACTGCAGGGAAGTATTATATGGCTTTAAACCTAGGACATGACCAATTTTTAGGTGGAACTCTGTCCGTTTCTTCCCAGAAATGAATTATTTTTCAAAATTGTTTGGATGTGTGATCCGTGGAGATGTGCACTTTGTGTACTCCGGGCGTGTGGCCCGTTGAGCATGAGATTATCTTATTTTACTTGTATGTATTTGTTTTCTACGATAATGTATGTATTAAAGGCTCGGATATTGTCAATTGCTAGGCGGAACTCTGTTCGTTTCTTTCCAGAAATATGACTGCATGCAAATAATTGTACATTCACCTATATTTAACATACACTAAATATATATGCCGCTGAAGCACTCTTTTAGCCAATAAGTATGCCATCTATCCTCATGTTGGAGTTTTTTGTTTGTATGCAACAGAAAGGTCTAAATCTGTAACGGGTGTTGGAACTGACGTAATGTATAATCATAATCTGGGTGTTTTTTTGTTAATATGTGTAAAACATGACCACATATTATGAGTTACGTGTAAAAAACGACCACTACTGAGTTTTTTGGAAGACTAACACAATGCAATCGTATTCTATTGTATTATTTGGAATTTTCCATGCAGCAACGATTCACATGGGATCCCAAGCACGAGGCTTTAGTCAGAAGAGAATGGCAACAGAAGGTGCGTGTAAGGGTGAAAGACATAGTGAACAAGGTCGCGAGGGGCTCTCTGGACAAGATTATTACTTGGATGACGGATGATCTTCGCGCGTCATTTCGACACAAGAGGAAAACGGATGAGGAATTCAAGAAGCGGTCTGAGCGGAACACGAAGAACAAGACAGAGGGACCGAAGGGTAAAATTGGGCACAGCCAGGGGTCAATATCAGCGACAATGTGGGCAGACAGACTGGTATGAATATCTGAAAAACTTGACAGGAATACGTTAATTTAATTTTTCAAGGCTACTCACGTAAACATATATATACTACTATCTGTTAGAGGTAGCAATTGGGAAGAAGACCTTCTGCAGCTGAATTGTTTGCGACCACTCATTCAAAGGTTGATGAGAATGGTCAACGGATTTGGTACGATAATCACGCGCAGAGTGTTTATGTAAGTACTACATAATAGATATGTTTGATTTGTAAATTTGGACTTCTCTTAACACCCAGATCACTTGATCCCCTTCCTTCAGTAATATTTATATCTTTGCTTGTATTTGTGGTTTTATCATTGTCACGTGAGGTGATATACTCTGGATGTGTGATCCGTTGAGATGTGTACTTGGTGTACTCTAGGCGTGTGGCCCGTTGAGCGTGCGAACGTATTATGTGGTTTTTATGTATTGAAGGGTAGAAATTATGGCTATAAGCCACAGATATTGTCAACTTTTAGGGAAAACTCTGTCCTTTTCTTCCCAGAAATGTCGTTAATTTTCCCTTTTTTGATGGGCTTTTTCAATTCATCCCACTGATGCAGGACAAATATGACTAATTGAAAGCAGGAACTGATGTGCAAGTGGGTTCAGCTGCAGATGATCACCTGTTCTTCAAGGCAAGTGGTGGCTGGAATGAGAAGGGCACTATATACGGACTTGGAAGAGAGGATCCTGCTATGTTTGAGAGACCAACTACGTCTAAGCGTACTAGCTCCAGCAGTTCTTCTGCATATTCCTCCCCAATAGTTACGCAGTTCCAAGATCAATTGCATACGACATAGAATGAGTTGCAGACGACTCAAGTTCGACTACATTCGACAGAGGAGGAGTTGAGGAGTACTAGGGAGGAGTTGAGTAGTACGAGGGAGGAGTTGGAAGCTACAAAGAAGCATTTGGATGACCAAAGAATAGGACTGCTGGAGTTAAATGCTCGGTTTGACAGCTTCTCGGCGCTCCTTGGCTACCCAACCCGTGCAGACAACTCTCATGCATCCTCATAGGTTTAGGTATGTGTGGTTATACCCTTTAACTTAGTTAGGTGTGTAGTTGTAATTACATGAACACCTCAATGTGTCTCGGGACTTTATGATTGGTGGAAAAGCATTTTGGGCGTTGTCGCGAAAACTGTTTGAAATGAAACGGTTGTACGTAGTTGTTGTGGTTTTGGAATGTAAAACTTTGGAAATTTTGGTGATATTTCAGATGGCACAGCATGTATCTCGATTTAGGGGCAATTGTGCCCCGATCATGTGAATAGCATGATGTGTAAATTATGTAGGTGCTATGTTCAAATGAGTAGAATTCATGCAAAATTATGTCCAGTTAGAGATCGAAATAGACAATTCGGTCTCTGTCTGAGGCCAAAATAGACATTTCGGTCTCCAATAGAGTTTCTAGCAACCGCGGTCTTAATTAGAGACCAAAAGGATTTCGGTCTCCAATTGAGACCGAGGACAGTGGTCTCCACTAGAGACCGGCCCCCTTTGGTCTCAAATGGAGACCGTACTGGTTCGGTCTCAAATGGAGACCGGTTGGGCTTGGTCTCAAATGGAGACCAATATTTTTTGGTCTCAAATGGAGATCGGTTAGTTTCGGTCTCAGTCAGAGACCAAACTCTGTGGTCTCTAGTTGAGACCAAATATGTTGATCTCAATTAGAGACCGATGTGGTTTGGTCTCCAGTGTAGACCGTTTTCTTCGAATTCGGTCTCCAAATTTGAATTGCTACCAACGATTTGGAGACCGAAACAATTCGGTCTCCAAAATTAAATGGAGACCGAATTTTCTATTTTGGAGACCGAATTGGGTCGGTCTCAAATGGACCGGGGTGCTATAGTGAATGTATCCTGGCTGAAAATGTTTCGTTTAGTAAGTTTGGCATCAGTAAAGAATGAAGGGCGATGTCTCATGAACTCTGGTATTGGCTTTTGACAGATTGTAGCATTGTTTGAGGTGAAATTTCTCATACTATAATACAAGCTTCAATCATTAACAGTCATGGCAATCAACAAAATTAGCCAGAGGTTGTCATGAATTCACTCCGTGAAGTTATGGAGAGGATGTTTTAATAAAGAAGTCCAGTAACTACAATTTCTAATTTTCAATCTTATATGTAAAAGATTGATTTAACACCAAAAAGTAATGTGAGTTAGCCCTGCATTGACATATGAAATACCAACTGTGAACTTCTGTCCTAACAGTCTATATAGGATTCACTGAAAGAAATGGCGAGAAAGATCTATCAAGACAAACTTTAGCTTTTTACAAAGCTAGTGATAAACCAAGGAATTTAAAACCAACCCTTTGTTTTACTCTAAAAATGGAATTCTTCCCCAAACCAGTTGCGTTGACACTCCCTAAGCCAACATAATGGAAGAGTAGAAAGAAAGTATTATCATGTTTTGAATGTTGCTAGTGGTCACCATTTTCAGGCTCATCTACCTATAAATTTTTGGGGAGAATGTGTTTTAACCACTACGTACTTGATTAATCGAACTCCAATGGACAAACTCCATATGAGTCCTTATATCATGTTCTGTTAAGGAAGTTGTATACATTTAGGAAAGTTGTATATTATTGCCAGTTTGTGTAAATTATTTTATTATCCTTTTTCTTTAGTTTACGGTAGCTTATTAGCCAATTTAGGGTTTGTGGAGATGTATATGTACATGTACTCTATTTTGCCAGGCAATTAGAGAAGAACCCACGGCTACAATATTGGCCATAACTTGCCACTTCCCTCAACTGTTGCAACCGGTTTTCATGCTCCACCAAGCTTTGATCAAATAATGTTGTTTGGGTATCTTTTCTTTGCTCACTTAAGGTCTAAACCCAAGGACAAATTCGCACCTTATAGCAGGAAGTGTGTGTTGGGTATCTATATGGCAGGAAGGGTTGAAAAGTTTACGACTTGAAACCCAATGAAATTCTCATCGGTAGGGATGCAGTGTTTCACGAAACAATTTTTTCCTGCCTCAAATCCAGTAAATCAACATAAAGAAAAGGCTACCATACCAATCATATGGTTTTTTGAAAACGTGACAACGGGGGATGGATTTCGTTTGTTTTAGGAACTGGATCAGCAGCAGCCCATCTATTCTATTGGGCTAGACAGTCTCTAGCATTCGAGAGAGAACACAGGTACCTCAAGTCCGGGCCGAGCATCCGAGAATCATGCCTTGCCTGGACTCCATTTCAAGCTCAGCGTGGGCCAACATTTCCTTCCCAGCGACTTTTGTTGACCTGTGTTGATTTTTCAAGCTTAGCTAGTTTTAGAGTTCTGACTACATACTGCTCCACGGGCTGGCTGTGGGCCTGGCCAGGACCCGTGGCAGCATGTGTGACATGTGTCCTTCGGCTTGCTGAGATTTTGGATTGCCTTTGCAATATTAGTTTTGACAGTTTTTCAGCTATCAAAGTTGGACTTAACGTAAGATTTTATAGCTGATTTATTTGTCATGTTTCAAGAGCATCAATTCAACATTAATGGATCACTTTTATGAGCTCTGTTTTGGTGAATTATGGCTCGTCTCGTGGTTTCTTCCACTGTATTTATAAGAGTTATATTTTAGGTTTTTTTTTATAAATTGAGCGTATTGCAGAGGCATTTATTGTGGCTATTGTCACACCATATGTGCCATTTTGTGGGTAATTTTGAGGCGTTTTAGGTATTTAGAAGTGCCTCCTTACAGTACCCTACTCTAGCAATTTGTTGTGAAGCATTTCGTGAGCTGTCTTTCCCTCTTCTATTCCACTATTTTTAGTTAGATTGAGTCTTTTGTGAAAGAAAGTAATCTCCTTTTGATCTCGTTAGACTCACGATTGTTGAGATCTTTATTGTATGCACTCATATTATAGTGAATTTTTGTCATCTTAGCACTCATATTATAGTGAATTTTTTGTCATCTTATCGCCCGTGGTTTCTTCTGAATTGATTTACCACGTAAAAATATTAAATGTCCACCATTATTTTCTTGATCTTGCTTAATATTCTCGAATATCCACATCATTTCTACGCTTCCGCATATTCCTATATTTAATTAAAAATTATCATAATGACCCCACTTATGAAGAACAAAGAAAGCATTTGCTGATCAGAAAAATCTAACATATCTCATAACTTGATAACCCATTATACCCTCTAATTTTGGGGCAATATTTTATGTGTTCCCAAGAGCACATACTCTCATTATCTACGTTTATATATTTTTCACCAATGTATTTGTCATATATTAATTTTTAATATATATTTACTAATGTGGCTATTGAGAATATGTGCTCTCAGGAGTATTATATACATATTGTAATTTTGGTCTTATCCATTATCTCCATCTTTTGCACGTGTATGATGAGATTTGAGTTGGCAAGAATATCTATCCCATTACAACATCATTGATTTGGCTTGGGTTAGCAACTAATCTTGCACAAAATTAATAGCGTGAGATGTCTTAACAAAATTAGCCAAAATAATAAAAGAAACATACCATGCACCCATCTCATCCAATGTTAAAACGATTGATTGCAAATTAAGAATAATGATTATATATATTTCCAAAAATGTATAAAGTGCTGTGAATAGATACATTGGGCTACATATATAAATAAAAATTGAAGATGTAGCTAGATGGTGTTAGGGCAACAGCAACAACAAACTCTTAGTCTCTACAGGCATCATGATGAGCTCCAAAAATTGTTTTTGTTGCTTGCTTTTATTGGTATGGACTAGGTGACGGTGTGTACATGAACAATCTTGAAACCGGTGCTTTAGAAAAGTGGTACAATTGGAACTATTAGTTGATCGAGGTTGTGTGTCTCTACTCAGATCGATGTGTTATTGATATAATGAAAGCAACAAAAGGAAAAAACTTCTTTAGTTGCTTCATCCGCATTGTTTCATTTAGTTGTTAATATTTTAATTTCATTTGGTTGTTGATATTTGGTTCCAAAATTTTTGATAATAAAATCCACAAACCATATGTATATTCATACAGAACTCTATCTAGATTTATCTCGCATAATACAACTTGTAAGGACAAACTTAGTCAAGATTTGATTTGCCAAACAAACTTGGAAAAGCCCTTTGATAATCGAAACGAATAACTTTGAATCTTTGATACTTGGCAGTGCTCCATTGACAGCGGCTTCTCTCTATGGCTTTGGCATGAACTGGTGTGGGTTCAAATCCGAAAACTGTCAATTTCTCACCTCAAAAATATCATGGACCTTACACACAACCAGAACGCCGTCCTCACAACACTGTCCACAACAATCCTAAAGACCATTTTCACAATCAACCCAAACAATCCACCTACTTCCCATGAGTTCTTGGTTTACCAAACTCCAATCTAATTACCGAATCAAATATCACGAATAATTCAAAAACATCTGTAAATTATTAGTAATTTAAGGAATCAAGAACCATCCACCTTGCTCTAAGCTTAAAGACCCGATAAATGGGTTGATTGGGTGGACTCGAAGCTGGGTTTCGGTCCCTATTTCTCGTGCTGCTGCTGCTGCTACTGTTTGCATGCTTGTGCCTCCTCGACCCTCCCCCGATCTGGNNACCACCAACGATAGCGGTGGTGTTTTGTGCGGCATTGTGGTGGAGTCCCGTTAGGGTTTTGTCCACTGCTCCTCGCCTCGCCCTCTTTGTGCGCACCTCATAGCCACCGGCCGAGCAAGTTTGGTACTCTGTCGTCACCGGTGATAATCGGCGGCCACCGTTGACCACGGTCCCTGCTCGCCCTCACTCACTCTCTCTCTGCTCGGTTGTGCGTGGTTACCGTGCGAAACGCTCGCACCAGGCGACGCTGGCCGACCAACATCTGCCAGTGAGGCGGCGACACACCGCCACCCTCTCTCTCTCTCTGTGTGGGTCGTGGGGTCTTTTGTTTTTTGGGGGGGGTGGGGGTCAGAACTGCCCCTTACTGCGCCTGTTCGTGAAAACGCAGGGGCTTTAGGCCCTTTTTACTCTTTTTTTTTGTGGTTGTTTTTAGAGGTGAGCAAACGGGTATCCGGTCACGTGTATTTTTTGACTTTTTGTGACCTAATTACTCTACTATCCTTTAATAAATTTGGTTTGTTTTACAAAATTTTTCTATGGTGTTGGTTTCTAATCTTCTTCTTCGTCGGTATAGTATGTTATTTGGAAATCATTACTGTTCATATTTGGTTGATGCCATACAGTATATTCAAAAGTTTTTTTCTAAAAGAGCAATATTATCATTTAATAGATTTATAGTTATAGGATGCACTTGTACGGGTAAGGTTAATAAATAGTTTAGTCTACTTTTATAGTGATTTAATAAGTTTCGTCTAAGACTTTTAGGGGTTAAATCAAAAGATCTTAAATATTCCCATACTCTTTCTTAAGTATAGTGTTTTAGTTCTGATAAATTAAAACTTTGTCCTGCCAAATAATTCCCTTCTCTATCAATCTTCGAGTTCGATTCTAATTTGTTTTTAAAAAAATCCATTGTTTAAGAGTACTAATATTCTTGTTAAGTTTTTTGTTTAGGCTCTAGGCTCTGATACCATTAATACTATAAGTCGAGTGGTTTTTATGAAAAAAGCGGTAAAACCATATGTTGAAACAATTAAGTATTTCACAAAAAGAATCTAGGTGAAAAATAAAGAACTCATACTTTCAAGAGTTGAAGCTTTCTTATGCCTTAGAAGTTGTCTTTTCTTCACACAAAGAGACTTGTTGGATTTTAACAACGGTACTTGGATACTGGATTATCAAATGAAACATTAACTTTAATATCATATAATCCTCCTAAAACACAATTGAATCAAAGAAATTATACCTTCAAAAGTTGGATTTCTCTTACTCTTTTGTGCTCGCTTTACTCCATCCTAACGCGAGACTTATCTACTAGTTTAGACCTTCTCCTTCTCTTTAGTAGTATTCTTTCTTTAATCAAAGTTATAATAGCAGAATTATAGACCCAAAGTTTTTCAGAATAGATTTCTCTTATTTCATTGATAATTTTTCTCCTTTCCCTAAGGGGAGAAAACCAGAACATTTTAAGAGTTATTACAGAGGGAGGTTTTTCCTTACAAATACCGATCTGAATGTCGATCTGAATGCCGATACTTTCTACTGAAATAGGCTAACTTATTTATTGGGGAATGGGGTGCGATGTGACGTAAGCGCTTACATCATAGGGAATCTCAAATGATAAAATTGTCAGCTAAGAGATAAGGTTTACAGATAAAGTTTTCACTGTTCTTGATAAGGTTGCTGAATGTTCATTGTCTTCTTGTGTCGGCAGGGATAAAAGTTGATAAAAGTTGTGGCTCCTTGTGTCTCACATGATAATTAGGTGAGAATCTGCTTCTATGCCTTGTCTTGTTCTGCTTTGTAAAGTTCAGCGAATTTGGCATGTACAGCTGGATTATCTAGAAATTTCTTGGGCTTCAGTAAATAGCTAAAATCAAAGAGTTTTTCATCGACTGAGATATTTTCTGCTCCTTCAGTAGTAACCCAAATTAGGTTTTTATCTGAGTAAAGAGTTCTAGCTCCTTTAATCATTAGACGCTCGCTTTGGCATTTGATTGCAAGGGCACCTGTTGACTGCTTATAGTTGATCCATCCTTTGTCAAAATGAAGAATTTTATAGTGTTTATTCTTTTCTGCCACAAAGGTAGGGAGTTTCATAGTTGTTCCAACTTTTGTGATATGGGTGATTTCAACCAAATGAATGGAATGGTGGATAGTTTCTTCATCTTTTTCGGGAGAGATAGTGAAAATTCAAAGACAAATGTATCCTTGGCTAAACTGCTTAATAGCATGTTTAAAACTGGAAGGAAAGTGTTGTAGGTCAATAAGACTAAGGCTTGGGTAAAGATGATTTACGTATCCATAGGTAAAACGTTCATAAACAATGTCAGGGTTGGCTTTGGTGA
>NCQV01077593.1:13679-32865 GCA_002740545.1 Lophocereus schottii | reverse complement strand
GTCAATGTACCATAGTGCTAAGATTGAGGTAATACTTGAGCTTCCTGCTTTTAAACCATACTTGAACCTCATTTGACGGTGTTAGGTAAGAAATCATTATTTAGAAGCTCCTCTTTGATATGATCTTGAGAAACAAAGGATAATTCTGATATAATCTCCATCCAACTAAAGCGAAGGATGAAGTGAAATCAACCAATTAGAAGTTAGGAATTGGGGAGTTCTAAGTTAGTGGAGGCATGTTAGGTAAAAATTAATGAAATTTAGAGTGTGAGAGACACTAGAGACTTTAGCAGTAGAAAAGATGATTGCTCAGTGATGCTTTCTAATGGATTACATCAGTAAAGAGATTTTCTAACGTCAACTTGGCATACAAACATAGAATAGTGTTAGAAAAGTGCCAAATAAAACTGATTAACTAAAATTACCATTATACCCTTTGTTTTAGCCTTACATTTGTGCCCTTTAATTTCAGTTCTATTAGCATATGATTTTCAGGATGCATCCCTTCACAAGCTCCTATGGGATCATATCACTCCCTGGTATCAAGTGTTTAATTAGTCTATGTGTCTTTACTGTAAATTTGAGTGCTGGAACTTGTGAATGTTTCAAATAAAAGATTACCTTTTCTTAATTTACGATCCATTATTTTATATAAAGAAAATTGAGAATTTGTGTGCTGATTTATGCTGATAAATTGCTCTTTGATTCACATCTTTAAGAATCCTTTGATGCAACAGACGATAACAATGATCTTATTTCTTTAGTTTCCATCACTGTTGGGTTTCCAGCTTCAAGTGCTCATTTTAGTTAAGAAAAATTGAGGCCTATATTTATTCTGGTTGCAATGTAAGGTCGGTAAATCTTAGCTGAACTGGATTTCAGATAACCATATGGCTAATGCTGCTGTAGATCCTGGATTGGTGCCTAATCAGACTCATGAGTCTCCAAATAAAATCGTATGTGCACATGATACCTCACCTATAGCTAATGGGCTTGTTATGAAGAAGGTAAAGAATGAAAGGAATGAGAACAATTGTTTTGAGCAATCTATTGTTGGGCAAATCTTAATCGAAGATAAGATCACTCTTCAAAATATAGTCGAAGAAAGCGTTGATATCACATCTAAGAAAATGCAACTTCTTCTAATGAGTGTTTTTTGAAAACCTGGCAAATGATCTACGTGCCATTCTCAAGGGAACCGGTGGCTCACAACAAATGAAAAAGCTTAAGGCCTGGAAGGAACCTGTTCAAATTTGATTAGACTTAACAGTTGAGGCTTTTCTTCAAGCCCATCATGCACCTTGTTGCTATGAAGATAGGAATCCAAGCCTTCTTATGTCCATAGTTCCGCCATTCTTAGACTTCTCTAGCAGAGATTTTTACTTATAAGATATGCAGAAACATAGCATGCCAAACCTAGCTTCCTGTTAGTGACTATACCTATGAAATATGTATCAACAAAAATGGTTTATCTAATGTTTACATGTCTGTAATTTGTACCAAGCTTGATAATGAAATGAAAACTTGTCGATGGATCAATTGCGACATATGTGCAAATTAGACGCACACTAAATGTGCAATTTGTGGTGGATTACTTTTTATGGGTCCTTCCGTTAGAAATGGAACAGGACAGGCTAGGATGGCATTCAGGTGCAGGGCATGCAATCAGACATTTAAGCTTTTGGATTGGGTTAAATATGCATTCAAGCAGTATGCACCCTTATGGAGCAAGGAAATACTCATGACCGGATTTGACATAGTTGGTCGTGTTTTACATGCGAATGAAGACGTTAAAGGGAAGAAACTTTTCCCGATATGGGAAGAGCTTATAAAACTTCTGCATGGTGAATTAACAAAGTCAACAGCCTACGGAACCATTCTGATGTGCTTTTAATATGCTTTTATTAAACTTCCCTTACTTCTTGCATTCTTGCCCTAGCTTCTTAGTTAGATGTAACTTATAATCTTTAAGCTATTAATTTCGGTAGCAAGTGAGATGTTGAGCTCTGTTTTTCCTATCAAATCATTTGATCTTGTCCCGCTTCATTTGCTAATGTATGAGTTAGAGCTCACTGTGGCATGAGCTTTCAATTATACATGTCGATTGGGTTCAACATTTGTGTTAACTAGAAAGTGAATGCTTTATATTTTATACTAGCTGTTAGAAAGAGAAGATGTTGCTTTCTACTAGCAAAAGACAAAATTTTTAATATTTAATTATCATGCCTGAAATTTTTGATAGATCTTAAGCATTTTGTGATTGTCCCTTGACAATGCTGGCCTTGCCGCATTTTTGACGAGGAAAACAACATAAGGAACTTCTAAGCTTGATCTTATTAAATGATCCTTCTATTTTCTCTTTCTTCTTTTTTTTTGCTTTTTTTTTGGAGGTTGTTCTTTTTGTTTTGGGAAGGGGGTCTTGGGCCACATTGTTATCCTTGACAACGGAGGAAGGTTTGTCTCTGTATGATCAAACAAATTCATATTTTCAGTAAAGAGCTCATTAGAAGTTTAGACTTTAGAAGTAGAACATACTAAATGATATTGTTCAAGCCGCAGATATATGACATGGATGACTTACACAATTAGGTAGATGATAAAGAACATCACTGAACATGGAGTAAACTGGTAACACCCTTTGCACTCGTGACCTTGAGTTGCACACGTAAAAGAATTTTCTCAAGAATGCCCCTTCAATGCTTAAACAGGGAGTGGATTCTCGACACTGCCAAGGTGCAGAAGATTAACATGCTTTTGCGAGTCATGATATAATTACTTAGATAAGTTGCAACTCTTGAGCTGAGGTGATGGGATTGCACTGAATGTTGTCGTATCTAAGAGTAAACGGTCAATTTTCCCTCTGTGGTGTACCCCTGATAGTCATGGTGTTGAGAGTTGGGGCTTCTTTCCTATTAGCCTAATGAACCTAGAGTTTAGGCACATATTGCTTTATCCCTTTGGTGATAGGCTTCACTTATCCAATTCGATATGCCCTCCCCCAGCCCAGCTGAGCTATAACCTGGAATCCTCCTAATTTGGAGCTTGATGATGACCCAAAACACTTAGACCTACAATTTGGGTCGCTCAACTAGCTGACCCAAATATGGCAATCTACTTAGCAATAATTCAAAGCAAAACTCTGGAAACCATGGAGAATGCGTAAAAAGAGAGAGTTATACGACCTATGTCGTGAAATGTGTGTGTACGCGCGCATATGTGTGTGTGAGAGAGATAGAGAGAGAGAGAGACTTGCAAAGAGCTAACTCTTATGGAAATTATCAATGAGTGGAAGGGAGAGAGCAAAAACGTCTAATTTTGTAATGTAAAAGTGATTTATACACATGTGAAGTACAATGCTTAGTTTCTTTCGGAAAGAGAGATTTTTTATTGCTATGAACTATGTGGGAGTTGATCTCCCGTAACATCAATTAGGCAGAAATTTTTCAGAGAAAAAGGGTAGTGGATTACCAAAAAAATTATTTCGACAATAGGAATTTAGCACTAACGTTTCGGGAAATTTAACATATGAGCATTCTAACTTGTATTTTTCCATTCTAAATGAGTAAGATATAGGGTACCCACGAGCAACATGAAAAATTTAATGGGGAATTTGGATCCAAAACAACATCCCAACTAAACCTCCCCCCAGATTTCAGCGTCCTTGCAAACTCGCATATTGTGATCCTACATTCATTTGACGATTAGGACTGATCCAAGGCCTTTGCAGCAATACAACCTCGTACACTTATTTAAGCATATGATTGCGTAAATATCCTGAGCTATCATGCTGTGGATCTTCCATTCTTCAGTTATTTTAAATTTCGAATTGTAGTAGCAACAACAAGAAAAAACTCTCAGTGTGGGTGCTGCTTGTGCAGGGTATAGGGAGATTCAGATGTAAGTGGTCTTACCTTTGGAAGTACACTACCTGTAGAGAGACTAATTTCAATAGACCCACAAAAAAAAGTTTGGATAAACATTTTATTTTATAGTTGAAAAGCCTTTGATAAAATAAATATAAATACCTAAATAGATAGATAAAAGGAAATGAAAGTGATGCACCACAAATAGTAATAGTTCTCATAATAGCTGATGTAAGCATGCACATAAACTGCAAATGCACTATAAGTGGAAGTAAGATCCAAGCACCAGCAATTTAATGGCCCTTGAAAATCAAGTAAAAATTAAATTAACGAGCTACCCGAAAGTCTGTAACCTTAATCCTAGCTCTCTATAACTGCCTATCCTAAGCCATGTCCTCCGTTAAACCTAAAGTATTTAGATCGCATCTGTTTTGCTCCAGCTCTCCCTCGGTCTATCTCATCCCTTCTACCCCCCGGAAGGTCGATCTTCTCACACGTCTTCACTGGTGCATCCATACTTCTTCTCCTAATATGACCAAACCATCTAAGTCTATCTTCCCTCATCTTATCCTCTATAGGTGTCACTCCTACTTTGTCCCTAATTGCTACATTTCTAGTCCTATCTGCTCTTGTGTATTAGAATTTAAGGGAATACTAAATGCCTCCCCAATCTTGTATGTGGGATGATTGTGAGATGGCAAAACTTAAAGGGTGTGCTCTGAAGATGTGCAAGTGACTGTCGTAGGCAGACTTTGTTAATCATGTGCATTGGTAACTGTTCACTTTTGTTTTAATTGAGTTGTTGATGTTTCTTATAGAGGATATGTACGAGCATCTAGCCCCAAAAATGAAAGGGTTTGTGGCTGAGGAGCAGCATGACTAGAAGAGGTATAGGGGGTAACTTTTCACTAGTAATTTTTTATAGATGTTTCCTCTTTGACTTACCACTCTTTTGCAGTTCATGGACTACCATTCTAAAACTTTCTCCTAGTGATATAAGACAAGAAGTGTTGTCGGGATGCTACTGAAGGCAGAGACCCAAATGTAGAGTTGAAAGGATGTGAGGTTGCTCTGAAGGTCCTAAAAGGCAAAGTTAGGTCGTCCTATCATGAAAAATAAGACTTCATAAAATTTAAATACACTTTGAAATTGCACTACCAATGTCGGAGGAGTCAACCTTAAAGGTTAGTCACCTATGTCATTAATAAACAAAAATTAAAGTACATAAATAAAATGGGACAAAATACATGATATGTTTATGATGTTTACCCTTCCAAACAGAGCTAGTCAGTGCCTATGACAATTCTTCCCTTAGGATTTAATGTCCTCCACTTCTTGTTCACTTAAGAAGTACACACTAATAAGCTTGGCTTTGCATGCTATCTAGTATTCTAAGCTTAGTCGACTAAGGAACCTTAGCTAGCACACTTACTAACTATTAACCTCTCAATGCCTAGGTACCCAAGTAAGTTCTCCAATGTACTTGTTACAATTCTCCCTTACAAATATTCAAAAGAGCAATGCGTACACAAGAGAGTATTAAAGATTATAGCACTTGAGCGCTTTTCACGATGCAATTCCTCCTCATGGCTAGTCATATGGTTTAGCTCCTCATTTTATAGATTTAAAAACTTCTTGACCGTTGGCGTGATTCTTGTCAATTCTTCAGTGTATTCTATCTAGAATTTAGTATCACTTATTCGAACATTGGTATTTCCAAAACTGGCTCCTGATTGGCCAGAATAATGGATCTTAATTGTTGAGAGAAGAGCTTAATTTGATCTCCAAAAATCTCACCGAAATCAATCAAAATAATTTACAAATAAACTCAAGATTGATTAAATGCAGCTTTCCTAAACTAGATCAAATAAAATCTTTACAAGATCTTCAATGATAAGAAAGGATACATTGCACTATAAAAATATAATCCACTCAGATGTGATTAAGAAATTCTTTCCAAAGCAACATATCTCACGAGTAAATGAATGTCGTTTTTTTCCAAAGATGATTCTGCTAATACCAAAGTCAGAGATCTGACTTTGACATCGGATTCCTATAGAGACACGATTGATCAGCATAATATAGTACTATATACTCAAATTGAGCTTTTTTCTTTCACTTAAAACACTCAATATCCTTCAGCTGTAACATTTAAGAACTCAATGACCTTGCCACTAACATTGAAAGAGTTTTTAATCTCACCCTTTTTTATGAAAGACAAAACTCCAATTTGAAAATCACATATGGAAATCAAGCATGTGAGCATATTAACCGATCATGTTAAATAATCATAGCATATTAAACAATCAGAGAAAAGCATAGCAAAATAAGGCATAGTCAAGACAAAAGAGCACCTCTAATCACCTGACTATGAACGCTAGAAGCTTTTAAAACCTTTCGGGTAGGATTTGATCATACATCATTAATGTCTTAAGTCACACCATTTCTCCGCCCCTTTTTAGTTTCATTAAAAGGGGTGAACTTGCAAAATATACAACAAACCATTGTTTCAAAACAACTAAATTGTTCAGAAGCATAAAAAAAATGAAATTGTTTTTGAGAGCAAAAAGCTAGAAAGCATCATGCTTGATTAGTGGAGGAAACATCTGAACAAGGCGCTAGAGCGTTTGACTTTGGTTCCTCTATAGCCTCTAGTGCACCAATCTCTTCCTCAATGTTCACCTCCTAACCCACGTCAGCTTGGGCTGTCTTCAATGTCGTTTCCAACCGCACTCATTTGCCCCAAACTCATCATTTATCACCTTCAAGGATCCTTCCTTTATCTTTATATATGAAACAACACTGTTGCACTTGGCTTCACATTAAGCTAACTCCTCATGCACCTTTTTGAGATCAGCCAATATTTTCTTAATCTAGCTTAACTAGCCTTAAGACTTGTAGGCTCTCTCTTAAATTCTTTAAGATCTGCTTTAAACCAATCTAACTAGTGAGGATGGATAATTTCAAGATAGGATAATGCTTAGGGGTCTCAGTGTCATCAGCAGAGATCTCCTCCTCATGTTTCCAATGACCAGAGGGAAAGGGTTTGAATTTGAGACTTTTGAGTGTGTTCAACCTTAAAAGAGGCTTGGAAGGCCTTGAAGATATAAGTTAAGAGATTGGAGTAGGCTAGAGGAAAATTCTTTGATAAGTTACAGACTTTGCTCATATACTTGAGTCTAAGTTCTGCAAAGTCCATAGAATATCCTTACATGATATAGTAGGGGGTTTCGAGGAGGGTTTCATTGGTGATCTCTTTTGATGATCCGTAAGGATAGATTGTGCTAACTAGGATGTAGTATAGGATCTAAGGATATGAGTACAGGGTAGTATAAGATTGGTTGGTTTTCTTGATCTTGGTTCAGTTAGCATACATTTGAAGACAGCATTTGCGGGCTTTATCCACTGACATTAGGGGAGGAAATTTGGATGGGTCAGGGTTCAGATTAAAGATACTCTTAATGAAGGCAGTGGTAAGGGTGATGGTGGTACCCTTGATCTTGGTGGTTTAACCCTCCCTTGAAGCTCAACTTTTTTCAAAATTCATATAGAAGAGGTGAACTAGTTAGGGGTATACTTTATCTCCAACATCAAATACACCTATGCAACCCAGATTTTCTAATTTTTCATTAAGGAAAAATTGCGCCTTTTTCAAAAAATCCAGATCTATAAACTCAAAAAACACCAACTCCTTCTAGACCACAACATTGTATTTTTTTACCCTTGAATTAGTGAACCACTCAATGGGGAGGTCAAGCAGTCCTGGATCCTCTAAACACTCAAGTTTAGAGATAGAGCTACCAGATGTGGTATATATTTTGGCCTCAAAGCTAGAAATTGCAGTTTCCTCACCTAAGTTTGGTAGGCGACGTCGAGTGGCACCGCAAGTTCTTTTTGCTACAATGGAGAAAGCTTCAGCAGGGGCTCCTCCTTTATACTTTGAAAACATGGCAACAGTTGGTCGTAAGGGGAGAGAGAGGCGACAAAATGAGAGCATTTGGATAAGAGAGAAATTTGAGGGTTTGGCTGAATTAGAGAGAGAGGTAATAAGAAGTGGTTGCACTATTGAGGCCAAGACACACTTATTTTATAATAGAAGAGAACATAAAAAAAAAAAAAAGAAAGTGAGGGCTGGTAACTTATAGAAGGTGTAGGAAATCTTGTGGATAGAATCAAGGATGGTTATTAAGAAAGTGCATCAATGGCCTTTTTAAAAATAGACAGATAGTGAATTGGTTTTGAAAAGATCCATAATTTTTAGAAAACGGTAGCCATTGAGACATTTAATTTCCAGCTACTTGTTATAATTGATATGTGATATGCAAATCTAAAGTCCAAGAGCACATATTCAATCTGGACTTTGGGATGATGTCCCAATGTATAGTCCATTGTCATTAGGGGTAACCTATAATATTTTATCACATTGGACTTTGTGTTGAAGAATTCTCCCCTTCAATGCATTCATCCATTTTCATCATGCCAAGTTCACTTCGAATGAAATTGAACTGATCTTCACTAAGTGGTTTGCTAAAAATGTTAGGTAATTGCAAATGTGAAGGAACAAATTCAAGAATGATGTTACCTTTCTTAACATGATCTCGTATGAACTTCAATGTGTTTAGTTCTTGAGGGCAAGATAGGATATTTTATGATAGTTATTGCACTCATACTATCGCATTGAATAAGAACCTTTTAAAATTCAAAACCAATGTCTTGCAGTTGTTGTGTGATCCGAAGTATTTGAGTACAACATGTTCCTATTGCTATACATTCGGTTGTAGCAGTTGATAGAGCTACAAAGCTTTGTTTCTTTGAATGCCATAACACTAAGGAGTGTCCAAGGAACAAGCAGTATCTTAAGATGCTTTTTCTATCTTTCTCGTAGCCAGCATAATCTACATCTGAGTATCCAATGAGATCGAAATCTTTATCTCTGGGATACTATAAACCAATGTTCTTGGTTCCTACAAGATATCTAAACATCCTTTTGACAGCTATTAGATGTGATTCATTAGGGGCACTTTGTAATCGAGCATATAGTCATACATTAAACATAATATCTAGTCTACTCGCTGTTAGATAAAGGAATCATCCAATCATACCTCTATAGACCTTTTTGAAACTAACTTATCATTTGGACTAAGGTCCAACTTTGTATTCAAGGTCATTGGAGTGCTAGCATGCTTTACTTCATCAAGCTTGTATTTCTTCAAGATTTCTTTCATATACTTACCTTGGTTGATAAACATGTCATCTTGGCATTGCTTAATCTGGATTCCTAGGAAGAAGTTAAGTTCTTCCACCATACTCATCTCAAACCCCTTACTCATCAAATTGGAAAACTCTTAGCATAGAATATTATTAGTAGTACCAAATATGATACGATCTACATATACTTGAATAATGAGGAAGTCTTCCCCCTTTGTTTTAATAAAAAGGGTTTTGTCAATCTTTCCTCGTGTGAAATCACTTCCCAAGAGAAATTTGATAAGACATTCATACCGAACTCTTGGGGCTTGTTTTAATCTATAAAGAGCTTTTTCAAGCTCAAAAATATGATTTAGAAATTCAAGATTTTCAAAAATGGGGTTTTGCTCAACATAGACTTCTTCATTAAAAAAGCATATTTGACATCCATCTGAAATAGCTTGATACCCATATGAGATGCAAATGCAATTAATATATGGGTAGCTTCTAATCTAGCTACAGGTGCAAAGGTTTCATCAAAGTTTATCCCTTTCTCTTGGTTGTACTCTTTTGCAACCAATCTAGCTTTCCTCCTAACAACTACCCTATACTTATCTAACTTGTTTCTAAAGACCCATTTACTAGGAATGAATGACCAAACTTGGATCCTCCCAAACTAGTTGAGTTTATCTTATACGACCAATGTCTAGTTGGGGTCCCCCAATTCCCCAGCATGGTGCTTTGGTTCTATATAAGAAACAAATGAAAAGAATGCACATAAATTTCTCAAGGATGAATGTGTCCTTATTTCTGTATTGATGTCAGTGATTAAGTTGTCCAAAGGATGAGAAGACTTGTACTTGAATCCTTTTCTTAGCTCATTGAAGTGGTTTTCAACCGGTTCAAGGATACCTAAGGATGACCTATTATTTATGATATCAATTTGGGGTCTTCACACACATCTTGTGAGGTTTTTAGAGAAGCTCTAATGTCAACAGGCTATCTTTAGTCATCCTGGTTTAGACTTTAGCCCATATTACACTTTGGTCATTGCTTTTGTCTTGGGCTCATTCTTCTTCATCATCCACATATTTACTTGGCTGAAACTCATCAGATGAAGATGAACAAGCAAGACCATTCTTAGTTTCATCAAAGCTAACATAAATCGATTCCTTAATGACTTTTGGTACATTAGTTGTAAACACGATATGCCTTACTAACTGAGAAATAGCCAACAAATATACCTTTAGCACTCCTTAGATCAAATTTGTGAAGGTTTTCCTTGCCATTGTTGTGGATGTAATAAGTACTTCCAAAGGCTTTGAAATATGAAACATTTAGTTTCTCGCCTTTGAACAATTCATATGGTGTCTTTTTGAGGATTGCTTGAATGAGGCATCTGTTAAGTACACAATTTGCAGTATTAATAGCCTCATCCTATAAGCACTTTTAAATATCATTTTCACGTATCAATGTTCTAGCCATGTTTTCCAATGTCCTATTCTTTCTTTTAACAACTCCGTTTTGCTGCGGTGTTCATGTTGCTAAAAAGTTATAGGAAATGTCATTCTTGTTATAGTAATGCAAAGAACTTGTTTGAGTCAAATTCGCTTCCACGATCAGTTCTAATAGCAGCCACTGGCAAGTTCTTTGATATCTATAATTTCCTGATTTTTTTTTTTTTAAAACTCAGTGAATAGTAAGCCATCTTCAATTATTTGTCTTGAACACCCACTGTTCAAGTACCAGAGATTGCACTTTGCTTTTAAGCACACATGCTACAACAAAATTCAAACCTTCCTACATTCTTTAATAGTAGGGTTTGGATGAAGATATCGATATCTAACTTTGAGGACATTAACCCTTTGGGAACCTATACTTGTGTGATTCTTGGGTAAGAGGTCTCTTTACCACCGAATTTTCTATAGTGTTTTTGACCTTTACCAGGACTAGAATGACTTGGATACTTATACCCAAAGTAGCTATGGTTCCTTTGATGAACAGTGTGACTTTGGCAATTGTGACCAAGGATACTGTTTTTAGAACTAGATCTACTTTGGGATTCCTTATGTCACGTCTGTTTAATAAAGAAGTGTTTATATAACCTTTTCTTATTATTGGGTTAAATCGAAGGCCTTCTTTATTAAAGGACATACATTAGGATCTAAGTAATTTGTTCAAATTCTCTTGATCCTTAGCAAGCTTCAAGAGAGACTTATGAGAAACATCATACTTGTTTTACAAAATGGTTTCTCATTCTCAAGATCATTGGTTTTGATGTGCAGATTTTCACAAGATCTCTACAAGTTTTCATTTTCATTTTTCAAGAATTTATTTTCCTTTCTAAGGCCTTTGATTTCAAATATATGATCTTGCTCATATTTAACACACTTTAATAAGCCTTGAGCTAGATACTCTTTTGTCAAAGTAAGAACATATTCCAATGTTACCTCTTCAGATTCATTACTTTCTCCAATGTTCTCTCTAGCCATGAGATAAAGGTTGGCTATTTCTTCATCTTTACCTTCATTTTTAAAGCTATCACTATCACTTCATGTTACGACCATAGCTATTTTGCCTGCTTTCTTAGACTTGAATCTGGTTCTCTCATTTTTCTTTGTGATATTCAGACAATCCTTGATTATATCATCTGGAAGCCCATAGCCATAACCAATGTTTTGGTTAGTGTCAACTTTTGAGGCAAATTTACCTTTGGAGTTTTGTTCATTCCTCTTTGAAGTTGATCCATTCCAAATTCCTTTGAATTTTGGATGCTTTTGGAGCATCTTTTTAAATCCCTCAACTATCATAACCAATGATTCATCTTCATCATTTTCAGATTCCTCAAGTTGCATGTCAATGTCATTGGACTTTAGTGCAAGTCCTTATTATGGTGCCTGCTCTTCAGTTTCTTCATGTAAGTGAATTTCATGGGTTAGAAGTCTTCCAACAAGATCATCTAACTTGAGGGCCTTATGCTTCTTTAATGGTCGGGACTTTGGATTCCCACTCGTTTCTTGAAAGATATCACGGCACTTTTCTCCATCTGCTCATTAGCATATGATTTGCCCAAGGACTTGAGGTTGCTGATTATCTCAGTAAAGCGCATGTACATGTTCTTGATGGATTCTCCATATAGCATCTTGAAGACTTCATAGTGATGGATATAGAGACTGATTTTGGATTCCCAAACTTGGCGAGTCCCTTCATAGGTAGTCTCCATTGTGTCCCAAACTTCATTAGTTATATCATAAGCAGACACACAGTTAAATTCGTTAGAATCCAAATCACAAAATAAAATGTTCAAGGCTTTATAATTTTTGGCCACTTTCTTAGTCTCTTCATGAGTGAATGTTGATGTGGGCTTTGGAACAATCTCGCCTCCTCCCTTCACACTAGGTGCAAAGTCGCCCTTAGCGATAATCTCCCAGAGCTCATAATCATAGTCCTTGATGAAGATCTGCAGAAGCTTTTTCCAATGAGCAAAGCTAGAACCATGAAACAACGGAGGTCTGGAAAAATAGCATTCATGAGCAATTTCACCACTTCTATAAGCTTCCATGATCTGTTCCATAAGATGGTTAAGTTAATGTGAGCGGACCTGCTCTGATACCCATTGAAGATTGCAAAAGCCAATGTTAGATCACCCTCAAGAGGAATGAATAGGGTGATATCTTAAAAAAATAAGACTTTATAAAATTCTAATATGCTTTGTACCTGTACTGCCAATGTTAAGAAGACAACATTGAAGGTTAGTTACAAATGTCAGTAACAAACAAAAATTAAAGTGCATAAATAAAATGGGACAAAATACAGAATATGTTTATGATGTTCATGCTTCCAAAGAGGGCTGGTGACAACCGAAGGTACTTCTTCTCTTAGGATTTATTCTCCTCCACTTCTTGTTCATTTAAGAAGTACACACCAATGATCTTGGCTTTATACACTATCTACTATTCCGAGCTTACTCAACTAAGAAACCTCAGCTAGCACACTCAGTAAGTATTGACCTCTCAATACGTAGCTACCCAAATAAGTTCCCCAACTTCTTGTTACAGCTCTCCCTCACAAATATTCAAATGAATAATGAGCACATAAGAGAGTACTAAAGATTATTGCACTTGAGCTCTTTTCATGATGTAACTCTTTCTTGTGTCTTGCCATATGCTTTAGCTCCTCCTTTTATAGATCTAAAACCTTCTTACTTATTGGAGCAATACTTGCCAATTTTTCAATTTATTTTTTCTAGAATCCAATATCGCTGATTCAAACCTTGTGTTCCAAAATTGGCTCTTGGTTAATAAGAATAATGGATCTTGATTGCTACAAGAAGAGCTCAATTTGATCTCCAAAGGTCTCACCAAAATCAATCAAAATAATTTACAAATAAACTCAAGATTGATTAAATACAACTTTCCTAAAATAGATCAAATAAAATCTTTACAACATCTTGGATGATAAACAAGGATATATTGCATTACAAAAATGTAATCCACTCAGACGTGTATTAGAGATTCTTTCCATAGCAACATATCTCAAGAACAAAATAAGATAACATATGCATCGTTTTTTCTAAAAACGATTTTGCTAATACTAAAGTCAAAGATTCTGACATTGACATTGGATTCCTATAGAGATACGATGGTTTAGTATAATATAGTTTAATATACTCAAATTAAGCCTTTTTCTTTCACTCAAAACACTCAATATCCTTGAGCTATATCATTCAAGTAGTCAATGACCTTACCACTGACATTGTGGGAGTATTCATGCTCCCTAGGATCAAGAAAAGGGGGATGACACCTCAAAAGTTAGGAAGAGACATAACATCAATTCAAAGAGCTAGCTTTCAAAGAATACAGAAGTATGTGCTCATATAAAGACTTTAACATAGCAAACTTCATCCAACCCAAGTCAATCCTTCCAACTATCCCCCTAAAAAGAGGCCAAAACCTTTGCCTTCCTTAAGAGGGGGCTCCACCCCACTTGGCACTTCTTAGCCAATCATCAAGGCAAGGAGAGCAGGCTTAAATTCCCACTTCTTTCTTGGATGGAGAATGGGAGACCGTGCCTTAATGTTACAAACCTTACTGCATCGGGTGACCCCTCCTGTAGATAGGGAGAAGATAAAGGCTAAGTCCTTTGACAACAAGCTGGGCAATGCAACATTCACCTTCATTGAGGTTAGCTTTTCTCCTTAAGTCATCCGGCCTTGAGTGTATGGTACGAGCCCGTATTACTTCTCTACTACATTTTAAATTGTAGGGGTGCTTAAGATCCCTTACTACTCTAGAGTTCACAGCCCAAGAACATGCTATGTTGTGATCTATAGTTGAGAAGTTGAAAGGTAAGAATGCCAAGTTGCAAGAAGAGTTGAAATACACAAAGATGCTCTGTTACAAACTTTTAAATAAGAGAGCCCAAACGAAAAACCATAGCACGAGGTGGGAGAGAATGAGAGGGAGTTATCTCAGTTAAAGCAAGAGTTGAATGACTGTAAGGAGAGGCTTCAGCAATTTGCCAAAGAAAAGGAGGAACAGCTCTAACAGGCCTAGGTCCATGACCTAGAAACCATGAAAAGCATACTTTAATTTTACAATAAGGAGATCAATTGGACATCAATCCTGGTCAGTTAGCACCTTATAAGAAAGCAGTCCACTCCTGGATACACTATGTGTAGTTCTCACACAAAAGTAGCTAATAACAAAGGCGGAAGTTACATGGAGGCCAACAAAGACAATGAGTAGGATACCAAGGCAGAGGGAAGAGGAGAAGAACAACAAGAGGAGGCTGGCCATGACAAGGTTGCTTTCCTAGCAGGCCACATGGACCTAGGTAATCCGTGTACATGAAGAAGCATCTTTTCTATTCTTCAATAGGTTCTACATTGTATCTTTCCCCTCATGGCTTGCAAATGAACTTGAAGCATTTTCATATGGCCAAACATGCCCATTTAAATGATTTCTATGGTCAACATTAGTGTCTTGTTCATCTTCCTTATGCTTTATGGAGTCTTATTTATGAGTTTGCTTTGTGCATGGAATTTACTTATTTTATCCTCTTAGGATTCTCGATGTACTATAGCATAAGGTAATGCTTTCCTTGGGACAACTTCCACCATGAAGTGCATGAAATTTTATCACTCTTTTTTCTGACACAATGGGTGACATACTGAGCCTTGAATGGCCACATGACAAGTTTTGAGTCCTCAGCAAAGTTGTCGGGCTAAACTTTTGTGAGAATTGCATAAATTTTGCATGATAGTAAAATATATATAAAGAATAACCTCATCTAAAAAGGGCAAAGAAAGCTAGCATCAAGCATTTAAAAGACTATCGTGTCCATTTTTTACTATTCTTGTCCACTAATTTAACTAATGATCATTGGTGTACTGATTTCTGAAGCATTGTTACTAAGAAGCAATGCTTTTACCATGGTGAGTACTAGTGGGAGTTACTTTGGGCTCTATTATTAAGGCAACTAGCAACACTGAAGTTCAAACGTGACTAATTGACTAGTGGTGAGGCAACATGCTAAGTCCATTAACAAAATGTTTTAGTTTGGGCCGAAGCTCACCCTTTTAGACCCATAAGTGTATAAAGGGTCAAGTTAGGTTGAGCCTGGTTAGTTTGCTTTGAGCACATTTTAAATTAAAGTAAACATGTGTAAAAAAAAGTTCCATATAATAATTATTATAACATATAACTCAATATAAAGATATTAAAACTAAACCAACTCTCTTACTCAACTAGCACATGTCACTTCCACATAATTTATCTGTTTTTATTTTTTTAACCCCTTATTAGATGAATATCAAAATATTATTTTGATTCCTTTTTCGACACCTCCAATATTATTATTTTCCTCTTTCTATTTTCTAAAAAAATAATAAATGTAATAAAAGATTTTGATTGCTAATAGTACAAAAAATTTGGCAATGACTAATAGTACCAAAATTATTAATAAAAAATCCTCTAGTATAAGATCCTGATCCCAAAGATATGTACAACGCTAATTCTAAATCTGGTATGTGCAAAGGAGGGAAAACACAAAGTAGAATAAATAGTGATGGTCATCTTCGCATTTTTCCTTTACATGAATTTTTCAGACAACTTAATATTTTTATTATTTAGTAAAATAATTTACAGCTTAGCGTCATTATGAATTACATTTTGAGTAAGTTCAATATGATTGATGATATTAATGTGACTAATATCATTTTTTATGATTGGCTAATACGAAAAGGATTCTCTTTATGTTAATGTACTTATAAAGTACTAATTTTCTTTCCGATGTACTCCTATGAGCCTAAATAATTATGATTGACAATTTTGTTTTTGTATTATATGTACGTGTCTATGACTATTTACCTTTTGAATGTGGGCAGCATTATGATTATTTAACATAGTAATGCATGATTAAGAGTGGTTTGCACAAAGTACTAAATGTATCTTGCAAACGACATGAATCAATTGGACTAATGACATTTTTTACAAGTGACCAATAAATAAAAAGTATTTTGTTGACTTCACTGTACTTATAGAATACTACCAATGACCATCTATGTTACGTGTGGGGAACCATTCATATATTAAAGTTTTAGTCATGATTATAGTATTGTATTTTAAGGACTAATTACGTCTATTTTTATAACTAAATATATTATTCTTATGACTAATTATGATCCCGAACCAGGACTAAATATGGGTTGAAAATCAATTAATACATCACTATTAACGTATCATATGGTGAACATTAATACCTAATTGCAAATATTTTATTTGCAAGATGGTCATGGATTACTAATTACGTTTTGTGTATTAAATTTAGACAAGGGAGGGAAAAAACACAAGTAGAATAAGTAGTGATGGTTATATTTGCGTTTTGCCTTTACATATATTTTTCAAGAGGTCTTCTTATCGTAGATTTGTTGAGATCATTGCATGTTGAGGCAAAAGTAGGGGGTGATTTCAAAAGGTCTTTTGTACTATACACATTTCTTAGCTAAAACTGTAAATTGAATTGTGGACTTCAGAGTAGTAAGAGTCGTCTAAGAGATTGACCTCATTACAAAGTTGGGTTGGTGTGAATATGTGCTAGACATACTATGCAAGGGCATCTACTACAAAACTAGGGCTGAAGACAAACCTGACAGTCCTAATATTACTGGTTATATTCTTATTTTGCAGTTGGTGTGCTTCTACGTACAGGCTGCAATTTAAGGGTATTCCTGAGCCTGCTTCATTACCTCCGGTTCAACATTGGACCAATAAGAGGGTGAAACATTGGACACATGAGGAGTTGCTAGCAGGAGGTTGCGGACAATGTATTTTGGATTAAGAAACTTATCCAATAAGTTGAGGCATTTCTCAACATCAAATTGACATGGATGGCTCATATGTGTCCAGAGAGACTGGTCCTACTACTTCTTCGCGTAGGACAATCACGTTTGATTTGCCCCAGCATCTTATGGCCATCTTCGAAATCAGTAGACTATTATAAGATGTAAGTTGGCTTACCATTGCTAAAATAGTTATTTTTCGTGTTTGTTGTCATCATACTTAAATAGAAAAATATGTTAGATGTTAACCAGAAGGAAAAGGTTTTAGATAGTCACATTAGGAACTACTGTGCAATATATTCATGCGTTCTCTATACCTTCTAGTCACCATATCGAATTTACATATTATTAATCACTACAAAATCTCAACCAAAAAAGAAAAAAAGATACCCTTGCAAACCTTGATTCGTTATACAGATAAGTTTATCAATGTCGCCTTAGTAATATAGTCATATGTATGACTTCTATGCCTTTAGTCATCATTCTCCTTAATTTTGCACAATCATCATTCTCCTTAATTGTATGTGCGTGTGGCCCTTCCGCTCTCTCCAATAAATCTTGTGTGATACTTGTATTATAATGGTGACTTTTAATAATGTTAGGCGAGACTAATAGTTCATCTAGGAGTAATTATAGTAAAACAAACATTTTATAATGAAACTGTCTCACATAAGATATATTGGACAATAAATTTTTTTATAATGACTTTTAGAATAAGAGGGTGGCTAATAGTTAATTTAGGGGTGACTATAGTCAAAGTTACTACTAAATAAACTATTAGTTACTAATAAGTTAACCAGTCACATCAATACCTATTAATAGTAATCACAAAACATCAAAAAAGTTCCCAAAAAGAAGACCATCTCACAATAACTCTTATATGAAATGGTCTTAGTCAAGAACTTGTGCCCATAATCAACAAATGTATAAATATCTAGAAATGGTTTATAAATACCTTCGTTCTGAATTATTTTTCATATGTGCACCATCCAAATTTTCAGCGTTCATTCTCTTCTTTGTGGCATGAGCTTTCTTTTTATGTCTTATAATGTCTCTAACAGGGATTAATTCATTTGCGCTAGCAAATGAATCATTGGCATGATTGCTTCAAAAGAAAAAAATCAAAATATTAGTTCTCTAAGTGCAAACATAAGACAGTAAGTTTGATAAATGTCCTATGTACCTGTCCGTATTGGTCCCCTATTACTTTTCTCCAATAAATTTGACTTTGAAGCTATTTGCTTTCTACCCATATTAGATCTATTATGACCTTTAAAATAGAAATCTAATCAAGCAATGTTAAACTAAAACACACTGTAGGTACAAAAAAAATAAACTAAATATGTGCCACGTCACTAAATAATTTAAGTTAATCAATGTTGGCTAGACCAATTGATTAATTTAATTATTTAGGCTCAAACGACTACCAAGTCAACGGTCCATGAAATCTTAAGTCAACAGCCCGATAAGATTATTAAGTCAATGGCTCCGTGAACTACCAAATCATCAATTTAAAAAGACTCCCAAGTAATCGGCCCAATTTCAAGGTCCATCTATCGACCCAAGAAGGCCATAAATCCGCAAACCTTAGAAGAGAAGGGAGGCTCCTTCCTATAAATATAGTTTCACCCCCCTCATTCAGGGATAAAAATTCTCTCTCATAGAAGACCCTCTAGAAAGAGAAAACGAGCACATCAAAACGTATCGTTTAATTTGTTCATTTGTAATAAAATATTCAAAGATTGTACTCATTTTTATTATAAATACAAATGTTAAATTTGTTCTATGTTTCTTG
>NCQV01077593.1:2851-13620 GCA_002740545.1 Lophocereus schottii | reverse complement strand
CTTCTCTGCCTCTCATCTCCTTCTCTTAGAAATCTAGAATGTTTAATCAACTCTTTGCAAGAAGGATATGGCTGCAAGAAATGCCACCTCTCTAACTTTGAGGAAGAAATTTGGATCTTTCCAACAAAATTCCTCCAATTCTGACACTACCTCCAGTAAGCAAAGCACTGGAGTGGCGACAAGAAACATGGCGAGGGCTGCAGCAGCCGCTGCAGTAGCCACTGTCACAAAAAGCGTGGAATTGCAACCTTGCATTCGACCGACAATGTTGACTCCAACGTGCATGACAAAGCTGTTGACTCTCTCAAGGGGGAATCCATTCAGGAATTTAGGATGAAGCATCAATCTCCATTTTTTGAAGTGGAAGATTATTACAGCAGCGATTCTTCTATGTCATCACCGAGGAAAGCAGCCCTATCACAATCTGAGGCTAAATCATCCTCTACCGTCATCATACCTGCTATGATGGTAGGAGCTGTCAATTTTGAAGAAGAGTTCGCCAGCATGAAGGCTACATTGGAAAGGCTCTCTAAAGAGAGTGCAGAAAAAGATGCACGCATCAAGTGCCAAGAGGAACATATTGCTAAGTTGCTGAAGAAATTGGACAAAAGGCCACGTGCATCGTCCAACAAAAGCGTAAGTAGCGACGGGGATGAAAAGGGGTCTAATCGAAGCTAGTCTTTTGAGGATAATGGTAGGTCAAAGAAGGGCAGCAAGCCACAAAATGACTCATCTCTAAGTGCAATGACTGCTGAACAAATCTAGGAGTTGATTGCCAATGCTGTCAAAATCCAGCTAGGGGTCGGCTCGCAGAAGAGTCATCTCTACACCAAACCCTACATGAAGAGGATTGATGCCCTTCGTATGCCTTATGATTACCAACCTCCCAAATTTAACCAATTTGATGGGAGAGCTAACCCAAAACAGCTTGTTGTGTACTTCATTGAGACGTGCAATAATGCTGGCACTAACGATGACTAACAAGAGAAACAGTTCGTCAAGACTTTGAAGGGCATCACATTTAACTGGTATACCAATCTGCTATCCGAGTCCATTGCTAGCTGGGAGCAGATGGAGCAAGAGTTTCTCAACATGTTCTATAACACCCAGTGCACTGTTAGTATGACTGAGCTAAAAATTCTAAACAGTCGAATGATGAACCTGTTCTTGACTACATCAACCGCTGGCGCTCGCTCAGTCTTGAGTATAGGGATTGGTTATCTGAGACTTCTCCAGTAGAGATGTGCGCTCAAGGCATGGAGTGGGACTTGCTTTATGTCCTACAGATGAGCAAGCCCAGGACTTTCCAAGAGTTGGCCACTACGGCACATGATATGGAGATGACGATAGCTAATCGTCGTAGAAAAGCTTCCCTTACTTTTGAAGTAAGGAAGGACAAGGGTGACTACAAGAAAAATTCTAACTCTTCCAAGAGCTCGACCAAAGAATCCATGTCGATCACTACAAGCGAACTGATCTGGATTTCATGGAAATCAAGAGTAGAGGAAAAACAACGCCCATCAACAAAAGATGCTGGGAAGAAGCGCCCTACGTTGAAAGAGCTTCTAGAAAAGAAGTTCCCATTCCCTGACTCAGATTTGCCAAGCATGTTGGATGATTTGGAAAAGGGCATCATCGAGTTACAGCCATCAAAACGCCCCGAAGAAGCAAGCAAGGTGAATGACCCAAAGTATTGTCGATGTCATAGGGTCATTAGTCACCCTCTTAAAAAGCGCATAACATTCAAGGAGCGTATCATGCAGTTGGCTCAGGATGGAACGATCATCCTAGACTTAGACGAGGTGCTTGAAACCAATCACACGATAATTTGGTGTGAGTATTGTGACTTAGCTCCTTCGATGAGAGAAGAGTTGGTTACCATACAATTTGGAAGCTTTGAGCCAGTAATGCTTTCTTTAATGGTTCCGGCGACACTTATAGAGGCCGAGCATGTGCCAGATATTCCTGATGAAGACAATGAAAGATGGACGCTCATCATTAGACAAATACCTAAGAAGCAAAGGTAGGTTCAACCATCCCCGCTCCGTCGAAGAAAGAGTCAAGCCAAAAATAAGAAACCTCGACGCCCTAGGGGGAAGAAGCAGCCAAATTCTGGAAAGAGGCATGAAGTTCAACCAGTCGATCTGCTTGAACAAGAACCCCTTGTCCCTATCACATTAGAAGAATTCTTCCCAAGGGACTTCTTTAAGAATGTTACAGTTAACATGGTTTTGTGTTTTGAGCTTGAAGATGAAGATGATGAGGAAGATGCACAGGAAGGTCTCCAAAAGGCATCCTATTCGAATACAGATGACAGAGTCCTCGCCGTCTTAGAAGCTTTGCCCGAACGCGTGAGTTGGAAAGAAAATTTTCAGCTACCTAAAGAGATGGGCGAGCAAGTTGCGGCTGCCATGCACCATGCAAAGTCATGTGCTAACAAAGTAAAGGAGGTCAAAGTGCCTGCAAAGCTTCCAACTCAGTGCTCCACTTGTAACACAGTTGTGTCATTTACAAATGACGATCTATTGCTGGTGGCAAAACCCCACAATCATCCGTTGTTTGTCACTGGCTATATTCAGGGACAAAAAGTCAAATGCGTCTTAGTAGATGGTGGCTCGGCAGCCAGCATCATGCCTAAGTCTACTATGAACGACTTAGGGATTACTGTTGAGGAACTCTCTAAGAGTCGGATGATAATACAAGGCTTCAACCTAGAGGTTCAACGTGCAATCGACATGATTCGCCTCGAGTTGGCAATAGGTAATCTATCCACAACATCTATCTTCCATGTGATAGATTCAAAAACTTCATATAAGTTGTTGCTAGGACAGCCTTGGCTTCATGAGCATGGGGTGGTGGCATCAACTTTGCACCAGTGACTCAAGTATTACCGTGACGGAGAGAAGAAACTAAATGGTGACGTTAAACTATTTACTAAGGCTGAATCTTATTCCGCCGACGCGAGATTCTTTGAGGAAGAGGCCCCTTTAAAGGAAACAATGCCAGCCTTTATCTCTTCTACTGGTAAAAGGAGTGATAAAGATACCCATGTTACGACAAACGGCGGCAGCAATGATAATGTCAAACAACTGCGGCAATGTGAGGAGGAAAGTAGCCACGTAACGACTAATCCTTCCTTCAAGAAAGTAATTATTGGAACAACTCCTGCACCAGCAGTATTCAGGTACATTCCTAAATCCTACTGCAGGGATGGTGAAGCACCATTCAGTAAATGCACAACTCTTAAAAGTGCAACTAAGCCTATTAGCAAATTCAAGGAGACCAATTGTCGTATCCTTGGAGATAAGGGTGTGCTTCCAACTCATATAGCCAGTGAAAGTAGGGTAGCTAGAGCCCCTCTCTGGCTTCGTTGTTTCTTCTAAGGGCTCACTTCAGGAAGAGAGTGACTTGCCAAAGGTGCGCATCGATGAATGATTTGATCTGAATGCATACAAGCTGATGAAGAAATATGGTTATGATTTCAATCAGCCAATTTCTTTACGGCATGTCATCGAAGCTAAGCCCTATGACATCAATGAGACACAAAAGAAAATACAAGAGCAAGGTGGCATTGTAGTAGTTCCGAAGGTAGGCCTCAGTTATGTATCACCTCAGCCTGTCCAGATTTTAGGATGACCTAAAGATAAGCAGTCCCTTACTCAGTATATTGCAGTGGAAGAGATTATTGAAAGCGATGAGGTGGATGTCAAGAATAAACCAAAATCTTCTATATTTGATAGATTGCAATCTTCCACTTCGCAAGGATGCACTTCTGTGTTCGACAGAGTGGGAAATGGCAAAGTCTCAAAATCTTCTGCTTTCTGGAGGTTAAAAGTAGACACAGAACCTAAGCCTTTAGTCTTCACTAGGATCAAGTCAGGTGAAGAATTGGCAAGCTTGTCATCCACACAGGAAAGGGGCTCAGTATTTGGTCATCTTCACGAAATAAATGAAGTCTAAAGTGTCATTCCTTCTCGTATGAAATGCTTGTCGACTCTTAATGTGAAGACGGTGGGTTTATTGAGAGTTAAGAGACGCACAGTGGTTTTCACTGGCCATAGGGTTAATTCGGCCCAAAAGAGGAACTCAAGCAAGAGGAACAAGCTTCCTCAAATCACATCACAGTCCGAGAACTTGATGACTCAGACGGTAAAATAGAACTTGCGAAAACTCCTCAGACGCTAGAAGACGGAGGGCAAGCCATAGTGGACGAACTCAAACAGTTGAATCTTGGAACTAGCGAGGAGCCTCGCCTCATCTACGTGAGCTCATTGCTTACGCCTAAAGAGGAAAAGGATTACTTTGATCTCCTATCAGAGTACAAAGATGTGTTTGCCTGGAATTACAAAGAAAACCCTGAGTTAGACCCAAAAGTCGCAGTCCACTGCTTGTCTATCAAAAAAGGTGTTTCGCCTAAGAAACGACCCCAACGACGCTTCTAACCAGAGTTAGTACCAGAAATCAGAAAGGCGGTCAACAAACTCATAGAGGCGGGATTCATTCGTGAAGTCAAGTACCCAACATAGATTGCGAACATTGTCCCTGTAAGGAAAAAAATCGCCAATTGCATGTTTATGTGGATTTTCAGGATCTCAATGATACCTGTCCCAAAGATGATTTTTCACTGCCTGTGATGGAACTCATGATTGATTCTACAACAGTGCATAAAGCTTTATCCTTTATGGATTACACAGTAGGACACAATCAAATTCAAATGGTGCCAAAAGATCAAGAAGCCATAGCTTTCCCCACACCTAAAGGCATCTTCTGCTACAAGCTGACGTCCTTCGGCTTGAAAAATACCGGAGCCACATACCAAAGGGTGATGCAAACCATCTCTAAGGACATGCTACACAAGACAGTGGAGTGCTACGTCGACGATCTAGTTGTCAAGTTAAGAAAGAGACCAGACCACTTACATGACCTCCGGCAAATCTTTGAGAGACTATGAAGATGTCAACTCAAGATGAATCCACTTAAGTGCGTATTTAGTGTTACTTCTAGCAAATTCTTAGGCTTTGTTGTCCGACGTCAAGGCATTGAAATTAACCAAGCTAAAGTCAAAGCCATTTAAGAGATGCTCGAGCCTAAGAACCTTAAGGAGCTTCGCAATTTACAGGGGCGCTTGGCGTATATCAGGATATTCATATCAAACTTGGTCGGTCATTGTCACCTGTTCAGCCACCTTATGAATAAAAGGGCACCTTTTGAATGGGATGAATCATATAGGAATGCCTTTAAAAGTATCAAGAAATATTTGTCAAGACCACTGGTGCTAGGAGCTCTAATTCATGGCAAGCCTTTGATACTTTACATTGCGGCCCAAGAAAGATCACTTGGGGCATTATGCATGCAGGAAAATGAGGGGGCAAAGAGAGAGCTCTTTATTAACTAAGTCGAACCTTGGTCGAGGCTGAATTAAATTACTCCCCAATCAAAAAGATATGTTTGGCTCTCATGTTCACTCTGTAGAAATTGAGGCATTACATGCACGCTTATACAGCACTGGTCATTTCTAAGGCTGACCAAATCAAGTATATCTTGTCCAGATCAGTTCTGAGTGGACGGTTAGCAAAGCGAACTGTTATCTTAAAACAACACGACATTGTCTACATACCATAAAAGGCTATTAAAGGGCAGGTACTGGCAGACTTCCTAGCAGATCACCCAATTCCTGACGAGTGGGAGCTAAACGATGATCTACCTAGTGAAGAAGTGTTTGTCATAGATATTCTTCCCCCGTGGGAAATGTACTTTGATGATATGACACGACAAAATGGCGCTGGAGTAAGGATAGTGGTCATTTCCCCTGAGAAGCACATCCTCTCATACTCATCTACATTGACTTAGTTGTGCTCTAATGACATGGCTGNNTATCAGGCACTTATCTTAGGCCTCCAAATGGCCGTAGAGATAAGCATTAAAGACTTAGATGTGTACAACGATTCACAATTAGTCATCAATCAACTTCTCGAGGAGTACAAAATTAAGAAAAAGGATTTAATCCCATATCACACATAGGCCCTCCAAACCTTAGATAAGCTAGATACAGTCAAGTTGGAGCACATTCCTAACAGTACCAATAAGATCGCTGATACGCTCCTAAATCTTGTAGCCACTTTGGCACTGGGGGCAGAAGAGGATATGATGATTCCAATTTGCGGTAAGTGGGTAGTCACACAATCAGAAGATGAATTCGCCGAGGGAGTTAATACAGTCTATGCTTATGAGGTGGAAAAAGAAGATTGGCGTCACCCGCTCATTGATTATCTGAAACACGGAAAGCTGTTAAATTATGCTAGGCATAAGACAGAAATCCAAAGGCAAGCACCATGTTTTCTTTATGACAATGATACTCCCTATCGACGCTCCTTCCTTGGTCTTTGGTTGAGGTGCTTAGGCGAAGAGGAAGCGCAGCAAGTAATGGAGGAAGCTCACTTGAGGGTGTGTGGCGCGCATTAGACTGGGCCTAAGTTGTATGATCGCATTAAAAGAATGAGCTATTACTGGCCCATCATGGTGCATGATTGCATTGACTTTGCCAAAAGGTGCGACGTGTGCCAGTTCCACTCCAACTTCATTCACCAACCTCCAGAACCACTCCACCCAATCGTAGCATCCTGGCATTTTGAGGTGTGGGGACTTCATGTCATGGGGCCCCTCACTCCTAAGTCTTCAGCGGGTCATTTATACATTCTTGCAACCATGATTATTTCTCTAAGTGGGCGGAGGCAATCGCATTAAAAGAAGTCAAGAAGGAGATTGTTGTCGATTTTCAAACGCACATCATCTATTGATATGGTGTGCGTCGATACATCATCACCAACAATAGCAAACCATTCTTCAACAAGCCAATGACTATCCTCTATGAAAAATTTAAGTTCACTCAGCATAAGTCTTCAATGTACCATGCACTTACAAATGGCCTAGCAGAAGCGTTTCATAAATTCCACCGCTTCGCATTGCTATACTAGAAGGCTTAAGTGAGGAAGAAAATCACAAACTCCGTCTAGCAGAGTTAGAGTCTCTTGATGAGAAAAGGCTTCAGGCGCAATAAAAACTGGAATGTTATCAAGCGCGTCTGTTATGAGCGCTCAACAAGAAGGTTCGACCTCGCTCGTTCCAGGTTGGGGATCAAGTGCTCGCTGTAAGAAGGCCAATAATCATGAAGCATAGGACAGAGAGCAAATTTACCCTAAATGGGATGGCCCCTATGTTGTTCCTAAAGTCTACTCAAATTGTGCTTACAAGATAGTCGACACAGAAGAGTGCGAGTAGGACCGATAAATGGAAGGTTTCTGAAGCGCTACTATCCTTGAAAATTGGTTGTTAACTCCTAAGTACGAGCCTAAACTGCTCACCCAAAAAAAAATTAAAAAAATCTTGTAATACTCTTAGCCTGCAAGAGCATAAATTATGAACAGCTAAAAAAAAATCTTGTACTACTCCTGACCCGCAAGTATATAAATTGTGAACGGCAAAACAAATTAGTGAAGCACTGTTAGTTGAACTATATTATTACTTGATCTCATTGAAAAATTATAATTTTCTTGAGTATGTAGGTAACTTGGTGAATAAAATTAGCAAGTGTAGTCATATAAAACATAAGAAAGAGATAAAGAAGTGGCAAAAATATTACTATTGTACACTAACACGAACAATCCAAGTGCAAGTATAACAAACTAAGCAACATAATCAAATAGTGCTCATCCAGTTATCAGGGTTGAGTGAAAATTGAAACTCTAAGACATCACGCTCATGCTCCTTCAACTTCTCAGCCTCTTGTTAAGACAAAGTAGGTATGGCTTCAAGGTTAGCAAGAGCCTGTTTCTTCTCAATGACTTGTTGCTTGATCGTTGTCAATAATGTCGATTTGGCTTCAATATCACTTTGAAGTTGTTGCTTCTCTTCACAAGCGATACAAAGCGCCTCTTCTAGCTGGACTACTTTTTGAGTTGCACTCTTATGTTTGCCCTTAATGGCATCTAGCTCTTCCTGCACTGTAATAAGATGGGACTACACTTGGTTGACATGTTCAACGCAGGTGGCTTTCTCTTTACCCAAGTCATCCGGGTGACGAAGTGTCAAGGTCGCTTGTCTGATGCCAAATAAGCGGATACGCTACTCACATAATCATCTACCAGCTTCTTCAGAGGATTTGGGTCTCTATTGAGACGTTCAATGCTTTTGTACATGATGGGGGTGTTCTTGTACACTTTTGATACCTCATCAAATGACGCATTTTTCAAAGCATTCAGGTAGCCAGAACCTATAGCCTGTATGTCGTAAGTGATGATACTTTGAGAAGCAGGACCCGGTTGAAAGGAAGTAGCAGAAACCATCGCAAACATGGATTTTTCTTTCACGATCTCATGGCTGGTAGTTTTCTTGACGACAGTGGATATTCTTTTTGCCGCCAGTTGAAGAGATGTCGGTACCTCTGCTGAGTGCTCACTATGGATTGGTGATGCAAGAAATGTTCCGGCCCCTTTTAAGACTGATTCTCCAACTCCCTTTGGAGATGCCAACCTCTTTACAACTTCTATGTCCTTGCCCCCATGAAGGCTGAACTTAGCGGTTGACAACTTGGCTACAAGATTAACTTTCTCAAGCAATTGCTTGTCTATGACAGGGGTAGCCTCCTATACTAAATTGAACGCACCAATCTGCATCGAACAAAAAAAAAGAGTGAAAAGATCAAGCCATTAAAATTAAAAAAAATGGTTACAATGAGCCTCGCAAGGCTCTATACAGAGAGAAGAGCAAGTTACATCTTCAAGGTTAGGTATGTCTGAATAGCTTGTGATGTTATTGGAAAAACTATCTCGAAGAGGCACTCTGGGAGTATCGGCAGCAATGGTCTTGTTTTTTTATGCCCATGACATTTAAAGTTAGCTTCTGAATCCTGGTCACTGTCATCATTTTCGACAGTGTCCCCCCCCTCGATCAGCAATAGGAGTATTAAGGGACTCGCCGGTCTATTCAACATCAGAATCTTGGTCCTCAAAATCAGATCCCTCCTTCGAAGTATGGCCATTTGTATTCTTCTTAGACTTAGAGGGGTCATGTCCTGCACTCTGCTGAAGAAGACCAACGTTGGTCCGGAAGTCACTTATTGTCACCTTAGACCNNNAATCCAGGTATTTCTTAGTCATGAACTTATTAAGATGTAGCAAATGGCTCGCCAACGTCGCTATGGACTTGGTGTTCTTAGATAGGATGACAGTCCAATAGTATAAGGCATCATTGTAGGATGTGCTCCGAATGCGAGGGTTAAACTTAAGTGCAACAGGTAGCTCCCGCCAGAAACTAAATTGTCTGCTGAATCGATATGGGCTATAAGGCACGACATAAAAAGTCGTTGCACGACGAGGAGGTAGGTAACTAGAGCGAAGAGCTATTAGATAGTGGAGCTTCTCATAGCCAAGAGCTCCATCGTCATTCAAAGTATCACATTTATTTTTGCTAAGCATGGCGCAACCCAAATCAGCAATCGCCCCTTCATGGATACATCTTCGTGCATCCTCAAAACTCTTTGCCCCTCCAAAGCCAGAATAGTGCACCATTAAAGGACGCGCTGGAGCTAGATCCAGTACATAATGGGTGCTGAAGTAACATGTGAGCCAACCATATAGATAATGAGCAGGAAAGAATGACATGGAATTTGAGGGTTTTCCCGCACTAAAAATACCATTCAGGCCACGATAAATGCTCACCAACACAGGCATTACAAGAGTGTACGTGCATCCGACCGCCATATTGCTAGCCACTTTGAAGGTGCCAGGACGAATGAATCCTTTTTCATCTTCAGGGAGAGCAAAAATGCATAACTAGCATGAAAGAAAAGCAGTTAGATAGGTGCTCTCTCTTCTATCAATAAAAATTTCAAGTGCATCAAAGACAGCAGATTCTTCTCGAGTCCATTGTAGAATCATTGGCTGAATGTCATCTGAAGGATTATGAGTTGCCTTGGGTCGCGATTTGATAGGAAACGACTTGTGAGAGCTTCGCCAGCTCGGGAAGGACTCTTGCGCAACTTGATCTTGCACCCAAAATCTATCCAACGCACGGCGCAAACCTCTTGCTTGTAGACATTTTCAAGATGGCTTCAAGCAGCAAACAAGTATCTACATATGGGCTGGATTAATCTCTGATTATCGTGACGACATTGATATAATGCATCTCGGCTAGGGACTGCCTCATCATAAATTTTCTCGTAAATAGGGAGCCCACCAAGTTTGTACAAGTCCCATAGAAATATCGACATTTCTTCAGATATAGTATATAAAGTGTTGGTCTCAGGGCACCATGCCTCACAAAAGGTGCAGACAACATGAGGATCATGATCATAAGTGTATAATGAAGCATGCACTGCATCAAAAAGGCGGCAAGCCCTCAATTGGGATTCAAAGCATTTAATTTTGGCATTTTTGGTTTTTAATGCAATCTAGTTAAATGTACTAGTTTAGTGCTTGTCTTTTCATTTGCTAGGAGTTAATTAGTTCTTTCGTATAAATTAATGCAAGGCTCATAAGTCATTGAACAGAATCGAAAATTTAAGTGAATTAATGAAAAAGAAACTTGCTTGACCCCAAAATCTCTATCTCTTTATGCAAGTATCCTTAGTGATGAGTTGAGTGGATCCTTTAGATAAATTGAGGGTGATTTGGCTTTTAATCAACTTATTGGTGGGTCTCTAAGCTTGGCAGTGCTTTGCCTTTACCTAAGTCATGTCCTTGATACCTTGAACTCTATTTGTGTACCAAAGT
>NCQV01077586.1:6368-16910 GCA_002740545.1 Lophocereus schottii | reverse complement strand
GTGTACCTGGTGATTCCTCCCACTTAGCGGAGCAAACCCCAAAGATCTACCCGGAAATGGTCGATCTGCCCGGAAATGATGTACCTCCCTAACTCAAAATGCCCGAAATTTCTCCAACTGGGTTACAATACAGTGGTCACCAAATTCAAATCCAATTAAATTCAAAACCACAAAGTTTACTGGGATGAGAGTCCCTGAATTTCAGTCAGAACGCGGGTGGTTTCCAGCCGAAACGAGAGAGAGAGGAAAGCGTTTTCTGGAAGGGCAGGGCTGACTGTGGTAGAACCATGCAGCTTCCAGCAGAATGGGGGAGGTTTTCGGTGGACCTAGATGTCACGAGACCTGGCTGCACGCCTGGCTAGCAGGCTTCTACCATGGAGAGAGAGAGAGCGACGATAGAGGAGAGATGCCGTGGATGTGACGGCTGGTGGCGGCCGGTGGACCGAGAATGATTTCCAGCGGCTGGGCTTTGTTCACTTCCGGCACTCAGGTTCCAGTTTCTTTCCAAAAATAGCAGCTCTAGCATCCTTGCCTTCGAACCTGCCCAAAACAGGGGACCCCTGGGGCAGCAGCCGACCCAACAATAGGGGAGGACCTCTGAAGAAGTAGCCGCAACTTGGGGCAGAAACAGTGAAGGGCCTCTGACGAAGCAGCCAGAACAGGGCGGCCGAACTTGGAGCAGCCGGAGACAGGGTAGGTGCCGATGGTCCTCAGTGACCGTTATATGACTTTTTCAGTTCTGTCAGAATTTCAGAGAGAGAGAGAGAGAGAGAGAGAGGAAGTCAGGGAGAGAGAGAGAGGCTATTAGTGATGATACCCTTTGCCTACCACGAATACCATATTTTATGACTAATTGGAATGAGCGAAATAAAAGGGATATAGAGAAGTAGGAGATATTAAAATTATCTTTTAATTGTATAACATAAAAAATGTGGATTACTACAGAGTAATATTATTCAAAATATGATTATGTATATTCATTATTTCAGTAAAAATATAACAGTATGACTTGAGCATTTTTTTGTGTCTACCTGAATTTATATTAGTTTTCTTAAAATTAGATAATTCTTTTTCAAAAGTAATAAAACTAGAAAGTTATTCCATACCATTGTATCCCTATTTTTCAAAGTTGTCCGTACAGATTGTGCGTGATATTATTTTATGGCAATGGAGCTGGGAAAGAAAGAGTACTATATTTAATTTGTGAAATAATGCGATAGTTATATAATGTTCCTCTAAATATTTTGATATAATGATGGCTATTATTGTGAAGAGTGATAAATTAAGAAAAAATTTAAAAATAAGTATATAATATTGGGATCAAGCGGATGAGCTCGAGTTCAGGCTATTTCAGTTTTGAGCCAAAAAAATCGCATTTAAAATCCAAACTTTTATGACAGGTTTGAATCGGGTTAGTTTTTGCTATGCCTGCATCCAACAAATGGGTTTAGACAAGGGAAGGCAACAAAGCAAGGGACCCCCTCGAAAAAACCACCACATAATTTAATCTAGATAATTCAGCCAAAGGCCATAAAGACGGAGGAGAACAACGTGGCTAAAATTCCTTGAATGCTAATAATGACTATTACTAATAATAATAATCATCATGATTATTATTGCAAATAATAATAATTATTATTAATGTTAATATTAAAGACTGTTCTTTTTATTAGGAAATAAAGATTGCTAAATAGATAAAGTTGGTTAAGATTGATAGAAGTGGGTTGAAATTAGTTAAAATTGGTATTTTTTTATTGAAGTGAGTTGAAGTGGGTTGAAGTAGATTAAAGTTGATTGAAATTGGTTGAAATGGGTTGAAGTTATATATTTTTTTGGTATGATGGGTGAAAGTTGGTTAATGTAAAAAAGTGAAAATAATTTAATAAATATTGTTGTAAATGCTAATATGCTAATAACTTTGAAATTATTTATGACTTTTTGCGTCAAACAAATTTATTTGTGACATTTCGTAATGTATCTATTGAGGAAGTTTTTATATGTATAATTTTTACATAATAATTTACAAATTACTCTTTCAATGCACCAATACAAAAAAATTATTGTAAGGTATTTTTGGTTGAAAATATAGTTTTGCACATAATAATTTATAAATTGTGAAAAAATTGAAGGAGATAGATTGACATGGGTTGAAGTAAGTTGAAGTGGGTTAAAATTGATTGAAGTGGATTGAAGTTGCATTTCTGTGTTAGAGTTGGTATAATTGAGTTAAAGTAGGTTGAAACTAGTTGACGTTGGTAAAATGGTATTTACCAACAAAAAAAAGGCCCTAATAATAATAAAAATTGCTAATTACTAATATTAGTAATAAGAAATATTAATAAAAATAAAAGCAATAATATTAAGAAGAAGAATAATAATAATTAATAATAATTATTATTAATATTGATAATAATTATTAATATTAATAACTATCATTTAATAATTAAATAGTCAATTAATAATAATTAGTAATAGTAATAGTTATTATTAATACTAAAAATATTTACTATTAATATTATTATTAATTAATAATTATTAAAGATAGTAATTAATAATTCAAAAAAATAATTAATAATTAATAATAAAAATAATAATTAATCATAATAATAATTATTATTAATTAATTTAATGATAATTAATAATAATTACAATGATAATACTTACTAATATTAATAACAAAAATTATAATAAAAATGGATAAGAGTGGATAGGACTTCAAAGGAGTAAAAAGAAGTGGTATTTACTTTTAAGGAGTGGAAATTAGTGGACAGCAGTGTGAATGAGTGGAATGAGAGTATTTACCTAGGAAAAGAACAAGTCCTTGGTGTATGACCTCATTAGTCGAGCAAGTGTTGGCTGGATGGCCAACACTCCCACTTTCCTCCCTCCCCGCCCAGGTTCAAACTTGGGGGGCACACGCTTCTCACTACTAAAAAAGCACGAAATGGCAACGGAATTCAGCGATAAAATAATATAACGACGCACCTAGCAACGGAAATTACGACGGAAAATTTCTATTGGAAAAATGTCCTATTCAGCGACGGAACTGGCGACGGAAATATGTATCCATCGCCAGTTTTCAATTTCAGCGATGGAATATCCATCACCACATTGAAATTAAATTAGTTTAATTCCAATTTGGTGAATTTTAAAAAAAAATAAGGGGAGGCGACAGAATCAACGATGGAAATTCCGTCGCCATAGGTTAAATGAATCCAGATCTGTTCTTGATTCATTTGAGCACCGCGACAAGAGAGACAGAGAGCCGAGAGCGAATCACGAACCCCCTCCCACCAACTATCCACGTCGCCGACCGGTCACTGGCAACCATCCCCAGCCGCTGCCGCCGTCCGCCGCCTCCCCCCCGCTGCCGGCCGCTGCTACCGCCCCCTCACCGCTGGTCTTTTGGAGTAATTTGAGGTATTTTTCTCAACTAAACTACTTGTAATTTCTATAAATTTTTGTATTACATTGTTAGAATTTCATAGTTAGTTCATATTTATGTTGAAATGAGGTATCTGTGTGAGGTTATTACTTGAATTTGTGGCAAGATTTTGCTAAATATGATTTAGGGTTTAGATTTGGTAATTTAATTTGAAGATAAAATTTGATATATTGGTGGAATAAAATGGTTTGGTTGATGATATTGTTGAAATATGGTATTTGTGTGAGGCTGTTGCTCTAATTTATTTGAAGATTCTGCTTAATGCAATTTAGGGTTTAGGTTTAACAATGTGAAGTTGAAATTCGATATGTTGGTAGAATGAAATGCTTTAGTTAATAATGTTATTGAAATGAGGTATTTGTATGAGGTTATTGCTTTAATTTGTTTGAAGATTTTGATTAATGCAATTTAGGATTTAGGTTTGGTACTGTGAAGTTGAAATTTGATATGTTGGTGGAATAAAATATTTTAGTTTATGGTTTTATTGAAATATGATGTTTCTATGAAGTTGTAACTCTAATTTGTTTGAAGATTTTATCGAGTATAATCTAGACTTATATTTGGTAATTTTAAGTTGAAATTTCCTATGTTGGTGGCCATTTACGCTCAAGTTTAAATGAATTATTAATTTTTTAAAATTCATAAGCATATAAAGACATTTATAGGAATTTATAATTAAACATATATAATATATATTTGAGTAATTTATATAATTATTATTTAGATTGAAATTAATGCTTATCCAATAACTTGTATAATTATTCTTGTTTGAGGAAAATATGAATGGTCCTCTACATCATATGTAGATGTATAATATATTATTACCTGATCGTAGTGGTTATACGCAAGAATTTTTATATGCAGTTAATGAATTCAATGAATTTGTATATAGGCAGACAGAGTTTCTAAATGAGGGAAAGTATAGATGTTCTTGTGCTAAATGCAGAAATAGGGTGTATTTGACAACCGATGAGGTCGAGATGCACCTTATGTATAAGGGTTTTGTGAAAGGATATTGGTTTTGAATAAGTCATGGGGAAGTAGAGCCTGACTAATATAATTTTCGGTATTCAAATAGTGAAATTCCTGAAGTTGGAGGTTCAAGGTATATTAATAATGAATACAATGAATCCTTCATAGATCAGATGGATGACATGGTTGGTGATGCTATAATGGCAAACCAAAATGTAAGAGAGGAGGAGTCAAGTACTTGGCGAGAACCATTTTATAATATGGTTCAAGCTGCCCAAAAACTCTTATACAATGGTTGTTTCACTCACAGTGAGCTCTCTGCTACTGTGAGGCTGTCGAGTATCAAATTAGATTATAACATAACACATAACTATTTCATTGAAGTTGTTCAACTAATGAAAGAGATGTGTCCACCTAACAACCACGTGCCAAACAACTATGGGCAAATGAAGAAGGTTGTTAAAGATCTCGGTAATGATGTGGTTCACATTGATTGTCGTCGAAAAGCTTGCATGTTATTTTATAAGGAGGACGCAACCCTAGATACATGCAAGTTTTATGGCCATTCAAGATGGAAGAGGCAAAAGTCATAACAAAGGAATCAAAATCCATTACCAAACTCAAAGATGCATTACTTGCCATTAAAACCTCAACTTCATAGGTTGTATGCATCAAGAAGTACTGCAGAGCACATGAGATGACATTATGAACATCAGCGTGAGGACGGTGTTTTATGTCATCCATTAGATGGGGCAACATGGAAACATTTCAATAATAAGTACCCTGATTTTGCTGCAGTGCCTCGGAATGTGAGGTTTTGCTTATGTGCTGATGGATTTAATTCTCACACTTTGTCTTTAAGATCTTACTCCATTTGGCCAGTGGTAGTTACACCTTATAATCTTCCTACTGAAATGTGTATGACCACACCATTTATATTCCTCACTTGTATAATCCCTAGCCCTAAAAATCCCAAGAACAAAATAGATGTATATTTACAACCTCTTACATGAGTCGAAAGAGTTGTGGGATGTTGGGATTGAAACATATGACATTTCCACAGAGCAAAAATTTCAAATGAAGGCTGCCCTTATGTGGACCATCAATGCTTCTCCCGCATATGGAATGTTATCTGGGTTGAATACTAATGGGAAATTAGCATGTCATGTAGGTATGAAACAACAGAAGGCTCTCAAGATTGAAAAACGGAGGTAAATTTGCATGGTTTGATTATCATTGGTGTTTTCTAGCAAGGAATCATGTGTTTAGAAGAAATAGAACATCATTTCGAAAAGGCAGAATTGTTACAGGGGGTCCTCCTAGCCTCACATTTGGGAAATAACTTTATGCCGAGGTGAAATATTACCTAATGGTAACTACAAACGATAACTTTGTTATGCCTAGGTTTAAGGAAAATGAGCACAATTGAACGAAGAAGAGCACATTCCGGGAGTTGCCTATTGGCAACACCAATTGCTCCGCTATAATTTGGAAGTGATGCACATAAAGAAGAACTTTTCCGAAAACTTCATTACCACTGTTATGGATGTCCAGGGAAAAACTAAGGACAATGCCAAATCAAGAATGAATGTTATAGATATATGTCATAGAGAAGAATTACATTTATAACAAGGCCCTAGTGACAAGACGGTTAATCTAAAAGCAAAGTTCATTTTTCCTGTGGATAAACGAATAGAGTTATGTGAATGTGTAAAGGAGCTTCAAATGCCTGATGGTTATTGCTCTAATTTGAGAAATATCATCGACCCTAATAACGTAAAGTTCAACAACATGAAAAGTCGTGATTGTCATGTGTTCACAGGAGACTCTTTTACCCATTACATTTGATGCGCTCCCAAATGATATGTTGAAACCTCTTATTGAGATAAGTCAGCTCTTTAAGAACTTATGCTCAACAATATTGTGAGATGATATGCTTGAGGAGATGCATCGGAGCATTGCCATCACTCTCTATAAGTTGAAGACAATAATGGAGCACTTGCCAGTGCATTTAGCAAAGGAAGCTCAACTTGGTGGTCTTGTACAATATCAATGGATGTATCCATTTGATAGGTATGTGGGATGTATTTGATGGAACCTCATCTCAATTCCTATGTGTGCATTCAATTAGAAGTGATGGGAATTGTAAATTTGTTAGGTACTTTGGCCGATTGAAGAAAAAGGTTAAACAATAAGGGTGTCCCGAAGGTTCAATCACAGAAGCTTACCTCGAAGCTGAGAGGACATTCTTCATCTCCTATTGCGTCGGCTATAACGTGCCCTCCATGCACACTAGATGTTAGAGAAATGAGGATGGCAAAGACCATAATAATTATTTCCTAACTCTATCCGTGTTTGAGCCGCGGGGGACACCAATTGGGAGGGAAAGATCAAGGTATCTCACATTGAATATGTTGCTACCCATCTTCACGTGTTGTTAAATTGGGATGAAGTGAAACCTTATATTAGATGAGTGTTGCCTTAAGTTTCTTCTTAGTTAATTATTCATAATAGTAGTTTGTTAACCTCCATCGACAAATGTACCAGAATTTTCATAAAACAAGTTAGAACTGTCCGTCCCAACGTCAGCGATGCTGATGTTGACACTATTATCGAAACTCCTTACAAATTGGTTTCGTCAAAATGTAAGCAATTGAGCTTACTCATTGATAATTTTACCATAACAGTTTGGTGCATTGTATTAACTAAAATCACATATTATGTAACCCTAGGTGCATTACATTCAAATCTTCGACAACCACAAACATTAGTACTTGGCACGATTGGCTGCGAACCCAAATCGGTATATGTCAACATGGACAGTATATAGAGTGAACGAATTCAAATTCCACACAGAAGCCCGTAGTGTTGGGAAGAAAACATATAATTGTGGTGTTGGTGTATGTGGTACAGGAGAAGGCGATATTGAAATGATTATCATGGTGTGCTGAAGGATATTGTCCAAATTGAGTATGTGGGTGAACCAATTAAAAAATGTGTGCTATTAAGTTGAGTGGTTTGATCCCATATTGAACCGTGGGACATGATCTCATAAACCAAGCAAACTTATTGAGGTACATCGTACAAGGAGGTACCGAAAGTACGACACATTCATCTTTCCAAACACCACATCACAAGTATACTTTATGCCACATGAGGATTGCTCAAGGGATAGGGCCAATTGACTTATTGTCATCCCAACCAAACTAATGGCGAGAGTGGATAAGCAATACACTCTACCTACTGTTTATCAACAAACAGACATGCTGACACACGTCGAACCTGTGAATGATGTTATCTTTACATCATTAGTGGATGAAAATTAACCACCGAAAGATGTTAATGAAAAAAATGGGGTTTTCATTTATTAAGGTTAATGAGGACGTAGATGAGTAAGAGGATGGCGAGGGTGATGAAGAAGCTGAGTGGGATGACGGTAATGAAACAGATGAAGAAGAGGAAAATCTGTATTTATATGACGATCATGATGATGATGTTGACAATGATGATGGTGATGCAGATCAATAAGCACTTATGCATTGTTATGTATTTGAGAACTTACTTGGAAAACTATTGGTTGTGACTTGACTTTTATTGTATGAATGAATTTTCAAAATATATGTCACCTAACTATTGTGATGTTTGAATAAACGGTTGATATGTGCAATTGTTATATATTTGTACTTGCATTTGTTGTCAACTACGAGGTAAGTCCTCTACTCGAGGTAGAGGACGAGGGTGTAGGACCTTCGCCATAGATCCCATCACCATGGACGTTGATCCATCTTTCCCCAGGTACCTCAGACCCTAGTTCAGTCAGGAGTAACAATGGCTAGTTACATACTAGGTATTTCAGGACCCATCCCTCCCCTATTTGGGGCTTTTTATCATCAGACCTCATACATTTCCAATCAGACAACCAAGTACGACCAACTTGCCTACAACATTCCTCCAAACCTCCCATTTGTCAACACTATGTAGCCTACTCTCCAACCCATTGACCGTAACACAAACCGGTCCCAAGAAAACATTGGAACTGGAGAAAGTAAAGCACAATCTAGTCATGGGAGTACTCAAACAAAGACTTGGATTGAGCCAGATGGTAATGGATAAGTCTTCAATTGTATATGTTATTTACTTCAAGTATTTTACTTAATAATTAATCAATTTGATGTGTTCTATTCAATTAGGTTTCTCCCTAACGATGATGCGGTTTGGAGGATTTTTCCTATATTTCAAAGCAAATATAATGGAGCTTGGCCTACTTAGGGTAAAGTGCCCAAATCTGTATGGGACTTGTGGTTTAGAAAGTTCAAGGCTGCTAAAGTTGATCCATGTTACACTTTGTGTGACCATGATAAATTACTATTGTATTATTTTATGTGTTTGTTGTGTTCATTATTGCATAAGTGGTTTACTTAGAATCTGGCCAATGAGGACTGTATAAGAAAAAACTTTGAGAATAGAAGTAATGCACGCCTAAGATACTTCCTTGGCAGAGTAAGGAAGCACAATAAGAAGCCTATTTTGCTCGATGATGCTCAATGGGAGGGACTCCGACAATAGTGGGCAAAAGAATTGCATCAAATAGCCCAAAAGAACCGACTAGGTACTCCAGAAAGTGGTGGCCCATCTCTGCACATCTGCGGCCTGATCCCTATGCATGAGTATAGGAGGCGTCCGGTAAAGAACTTCGCTATGTTTTTTTTTTTTAATTTTAATACTCTATGCCACTTTGAATGTGGTTTGGCAAATGCTTTATGTAATTTTGTTTGGCACGCAGAGGGAAGAACTTAGGACAAATCCCACAATTGTTGAATTGTTCACACGCACTCACAAACTCCATGACAAAGAAGATGCCCCTTGGGTTGTCAAGAAATCACAAACAACATATGTAAGCTATTCTCAATTATCAATCTTTATTAGTAGTTCTAACTCGACTCATATACTTTAATTTCATTAACTAGAACATATACGTTTTTAGCACATGTTATCAAATTGTGGGAATCCTTCGAATGTGATTTTCAAAACGCGATCAACTCCCAAGAGGCCTGGATGGCACTTCTCAAAATCCATCCCAACCATTTCCAAATCTAAATTAGTTGTGGGTGGGGGCGTTCAAGAACAAGAAATGCCGTATTTATGGCATAGGTGATAAGGCTGTCAACATTAGGAATTCCTGTCACTTCAGTCCCACTCAGCGAGTCGGTACAGTTCCAATATTAAAGTTTCATTGACCATTGTTATACAAAAAGTTTATTTAATTGATATACTAATGCTAGGTACTTCACATATATGGTTCTCAGCAAGTACAGGTCATATGCCATCCCAACAAGAGCTGAATGATTTAAGAGGTGTAGTAACCAACTTGGGGGTGAGCTAACTTCACAAGCTGAAGTTACCGGTTACTTATGGAGAAATGTAAGCAACTGGAGGAATCCAATCAACTACTCACCTAAAGCAACCAACAATTGAGCCAGCAAATGATGAGCATCGATCAGCGATTGCAAACATTTTTTCAAATGCAACCAGCTTCTGGCTCGTGATCCCAACCACCTGTCCCTCCACAACCACAACATACTGAGGATAAGGATGAGGATAAGCGTCAACAAAGTGATGATCCTCACCTTGGTGATTCAGGATGTTACAGTTTTTCCCAGTTGGTGATTCTCTACATTGGTTCTGTTTGGGGTAGACGACATACTGCTTGCTTCACCTTGCTTCTCCTTCTTCTTTTCGGAGCTTGCTTCCTTCTACTTCAACCATGGCTAGCTGCTTCATTCCCCTCCTCTTAGTGCTTCTTTCATCCTCTTCTTCTAACTTTATCTGACTTTGATTAATGAACTACTTATGGTTTGTTTGAAATTTATGGTTTGTGATATGTACTCTTTGTTTGGAAATTTCTTGTTTGTGACTTGAAAACAATTGATTTCAAGTGTTGCTTTATTGAAAACGTTTGATTGAAAATTGTTTGGGACCTGTGGCTTGGAAATTGTTGAGAACGCCTCGAATAAAGTCATACTCGAACCCATTGGATGTTCATAAAGTGAATACTCTTTGTAAATTTGTTGCACGGAATTAAATGTATGTACTGAGGGATATGATCAAAAACAAGCATTTTTATT
>NCQV01077578.1:1486-13500 GCA_002740545.1 Lophocereus schottii | reverse complement strand
TTCGGCTCATCACTCTCGTCCACATAAAAATACCCGTGCTCGTCATTCCCCTTTTAAAACATCCTCACACCAACTTCCCCCTCTACTGCCATTACGATCCCTTGGTCGTACTTCAAACTGTGCCATAATTTGTACTCAGTTAAATTATTGCTAGTAATCTCAGTCATCATTCCTCGCACCTCCTCCATCTCCATCCCCTCTTTCAGCACTGTACACTTTCTCGAACCCCCCGTATATGTTACTTTTCCATCAACACCATCCTCTAACTCGCCCCCATAACACGTAAATGACTACCTCTCTCTCACCACCACTGCTTCTCACAACAACACCGTTGCCATCCATTTGCACTAGACATCACAACAATGACCACCATGTAACTCTATCGGTCGACTACCTTCCCAATTACCCTACACATCAAATAATAACTGTTTTTGTTCAGAGCAACCAATAATGCATCAACCACTATGCACAAGTACATAATAAGAGATCCCAACACCACTGTTCTCTATCTACCTATTCAGTACACTATGCCTACCATGGTGAACACCACATTTCTCCTGGTTCAATAGTGCACCCTTCTCGATTAAATAGTGCACCCTTCTCGATTAATATTAGTTTCAACAACATTGTTAACCCTATTGGGAAATTGTTGACCTCATACTTGTGTATGGTTTTGATGATAAAAAACACAAATGTAATGCTCTATATGGTTGTGCTTGAATTATGTGTTGTTGACAGGATCCGAAAAACATTTTTGAAATATCTTGCTTGATTAATAAGTGTTTGAGAATAGTTCTCAGAACAGTTGTCGGAAAGTACATGTGTTTCAGAACATCATTTCAGAACAGTTCTAGAAATAATTCTTCAGAGCAGCTGACTGATAAGGACCCAAGGAGCATCAAAGAACATGGAGTACTTTAGAACAGCTCAAGAAACAGTTCTGAGAAGCGTCAAAGCATTTGGATGACAGGTCAAACCGTATACAAGCTGTCAAGCTGATTAACACGAGTCATTGGTTTGGTATTTATTTTATTTTATTAGATTCTCGTTAATATACCAATTAGAAGGTCTTGATTTAACATTTACTTTGAATGGTTTCTGAGATATCTCAGAACACTGTCTCAAACCAGTTCTAAGAATAGGGTTCAAAGTGTTTTTAAGCTAAAACTGGATTTCACGATTTTTTCTTGATTTTTGGGCTGACGTTTTTGAAATATTTGAGATATATTTTCTGTAGTCATTGAGTCCAAAAGAGTTATTTTTGGCTTTGAAAATATTGTGGAGAGTTTTTAGCCTACTCTAAGTAAAACAACGCCTATTTTTAGAATGTGGCTAACAGGTGGAGAAAATTATGGGCTTAGCTACTGGAAATTTGTGGTATTCATTTATCCTTGCGGCTTAAGCTGTTAGTGGGTGAGTTACCAAGTCTTGCGGCACAAGTATTTAGTGGGTAAAACTAATATCCTTGCGACACAAGTACAGTAAAAAATTAATATTGTTCTATCCCACATTCTTATTTAAGTAACTTCTCTCCTTCAATTTTCTAGAGTATGACATTGGTTTTCAAGGCATTTCAAGTGCTTCAAAGAGATATATTTTTCAAAAAGAAAACCGTCTAAAGTGAGTGAAAATTCGAGTCCTTTCATCGGCATACTAGGCGCTCAATTGTACCTCACTCTTGCTTATTTAGAAGCACTTAAAGTGAGGTGTTCATTTTTTTTCTCCTTTCATCAGTGAGAATTGAGTGTGTCCAAGTCTGGGGAGACTTTGGACGTGGTGTAACTTCTCTTGGGGGTAGACGGTTGCGTGAGAGTTACATTTGTAACGGTGTAGGTTACTTCTGTAACGTATTTAGCTCGTATAGTAGAAGTGTGTGAAAATCCTACAAGGGTAGGCCGTGGTTTTTCACCTCTGTTGGGCCAGAGGTGTTTTCCACGTAAAAACACCATGTGCATTTTGTTTACTTTCTGCTGCTATTCCGTTTCTGGTTCACTGCAAACACTTTTCCCGAACTGTTCTTGAGGGTGTTCCCAGAAACTCTGAAAAATCGGCCAACACAATTCACCCCCCTCTTGTGTTCGTATACTCTCAAGATTATCAGGTGGTATCAGAGCAGGTTCTCATTGAAAGGCTAACACCTTGAGAGATCCTAGAAGATGAGTACACCATAAGGAATGCTTGAGGGTCAATCTGTAACTCGACCACCATACTTTAATGGTCAACATTATAGTTGGTGGAAGAATCGCATAAAAAAGTATGTTCAAGCTGATGATTATGAGTTTTGGATGATCATCCAGAATGATCCACTCATTCCTAAAAAGACAATCGAAGATGGGAGTATCATTCTCAAGAAGCCTCAAGAATTTATTGCCGAAGATTTTAAGATGATGGAAAAGAATGCAAAGGCCAAAAAGCTCTTGTATTTTGGCCTTGGTCTTGATGAGTACAGTCGTATTTCTGAGTGCGAGTCAGCTAAAGAAATTTGGGATGCCCTCCAAGTAGCTCATGAAGGCACAAATCAAGTGAAGCAGTCAAGAATTGAGCTTCTTATGAGAAAGTATGAGCTATTTGAAATGGGTGATAAAGAAACGGTGATGAAGATGTATACCCGTTTCACCTATATTACTAATGAGATAAAATCATTGGGAAAGTCCTTCACCACTGAGGAATTGGTGAGAAAATCCTATGATTTTTGCCACAGTCATGGGAGGCCAAAGTCACGGCCATCCGAGAGGCCAAGGATATGAACAAAAATCTCCTTGGAGGAGCTTATTGGCAATCTCCAAACTTATGAGCTTAGAAGAAGCTCTCAGCTGAAAGAGGAGACCAAGAGAGACCAAGGCGTTGCTCTAAAGGCCTTGGAAGAGGATGGTTCGGACTTTGATGAAGAAAAAATGGCCATGATCACCCGAAAATTCAAGAAGTTCTTCAAGAAGGCCAAAGAGAACTCCAAAAAGAAGAACTTCAGTAATCCCAAAAGCAATGAACGAGAGCAGTTCACTGGGTGTTTCAGGTGTGGCAAACATGACCACATTGTGAAGAACTGCCCTCTGCTAAAGGAAGAACAGGAGACAGAACAGTTCCGGAAACAAGGCAGAAAACAGTTGAGGAACAGTTCTGCAAGGCAATTCTCAAAGGCAATGCTGGCGGCTTAGGGTGACACTACGGCAGACGATAAGGCCTCTGAAGAAGAAGAAGCTGTCGTAGCACTCATGTGCAGGAGTGAGTCAGATTCGGATGATGAGCCAATGGATAGTCTATCCCAACTCAAGGGAAAGGTACGTGGTCTTAACAAAGCAAAACTTGAGCAATTGCTGTTCACTTTGATGGATGAATGTGATGCTATTAATGCTAAAAATTACATAGTAAAAGATGTTTGTTCTGATTTAAAAAGAAATGTTAGGAAGCTTGAACATGCAAACGAGATCTTTAAAAGTGAAGGACTTAAAGTGGATGAAGAGACCCTTGTTTTGTATGAAGACCTTGATAAGCTTAAAGAAACCTTGAGTGTGAGAAAAAGTGTTTAACACTGATCTCTCAAAGCTGAAAAATCAGTCTCTTCAGCTAAAACAGAGAATAGAGTCCTTAGTCTGTGAGAATAGCTAATTGCTTGAAAGGCTAAGAAAGGTCGAATCTGACCTCATTGCAAACAGGTGCTAGAACAGTTCCTTAGAAGCACTTAAATGGCTAAATACTCATCATAACCAGAATAAGAAGGGACTAGGTTTTGTGACTAAATGAACTGTTTACCTAGTAAATAGAAAATATGTGGGACTACAAGAAAATATTATTTGTTTTCACTGTGGTAAAACGGGTCATCATTGTTATACTTTCCCTTAAGAAAGTATGCCATGGAAAGAAACATGATTTATGTAAAACAAATATGGGTTAGAAAAGATGAGATTTGCATGTCTAAGGGAATGGGAACCATGTGGATCTGGGTTCCCAAAACTAACCCCTAATTTATTTTGCAGGCTAAAGTGAGAGGGAACAACCGAGCAAACAACCCAGTGAATAACCAACTGTGGTATGTGGATAGTGGTTGTTCACGGCATATGACTGGTGAAAAATCAAACTTCCTCTCACTTGCAGCCTCTGATGGAGGGAGTGTGGCATTTGGAAATGGCAAATCAGGGACAATTATCAGTATAGGTAAGATAGGCGAGTCACTCTCCCATTCGATTAACATTGTATATCTTGTGGATGATTTACAATATAATCTACTAAGTGTGTCCCAATTGTGTGATAAAGATAACCTAGTGGTGTTTTCTTCAAAACAATGCTTGGTTGTCAATATCAATACAGGAGATGTTGTGTTGAGGGGGAAGCAACATAAAAATGTGTATAAAGTGTGTATTCTTTTACTTTCTCAAAATAATCTGACCTGTTTAAGTGCTTTAAATGATGATGTTAGGCTTTGGTACAAGAGACTAGATCATGCGAGTCTCTCTCTTTCGAATAAACTTATTTCTAAAAACATAGTAGTCGGCCTAACTTCCATCAAATACAATGATGACAAGGTGTGTGACGCTTGTGCTAGGGGTCAAACAAGTCATAACTTCTTTTAAACTGAAAAACTGTGTTAGCACTACCCGACCTTTTGAGATGCTATATGTTGATTTGTGTGGTCCTATGAGGATCACAAGTAGAGGTGGGAAGAGATATGTGCTTGTGATAGTGGATGATTACTCTCGTTTTACATGGACTTTGTTTTTGACTTCTAAAGATAAAACTTTTGAAAAATTTCTTGTGCTTCTTAAAAGGACTGTAAAGAGATTAGGACACTCATTGGTTTGTCTAAGGTCTTATCATAGTAAAGAATTTGAAAATTTGAACTTTATTGACTATTGTAATAAACATGGTGTTAATCATAATTTTTCTACCCCAAGAACACCCCAACAGAATGGGGTGGTAAAGTGTAAAAATCGTACTCCAGAAGACATAACTAGAACAATGCTTATTGCCAGCGGTCTTTCTAGAAACTTTTGGGTAGAAGCATTAAATACATCTTGTTACATTATTAATAGATACATGATTAGACCCATTCTCAACAAGACTCCTTATGAACTCTTCAAAGGTAGAAAACCTAATATTATGCATTTGAGAGTGTTTGGTTGAAAATGTTATGTCCATAATAATGGGAAGAATACCTTGGGAAAGCTTGATCCAAGGAGTGATGAGGCAATATTTTTAGGGTACTCCTCACACAGTAAGGCATACAAAGTGTTTAACAAACGGACCTTGTGTGTTGAGGAGAGTGCGCATGTGCTGTTTGATGAAACTAACTCCCTTGTAGAGAATGATGCACAGCATGCAGAGTTCGAACTAGGCCTTGTAAGGAGAGATTTGCTGCTCACTCAAAACTCCATGCATGAGAAAGGTAAGTCTCCTGGAGGGGAACCAAGTCCTGGAGCAGATAATTTCGAAGGTGGGAAAAGTTTAAACCAACCAGAAGGAAGCATTGCTGAACCCATTTTGAAACAAAACCAGCCCACTTAACCCAATTCTCCTCGAAGAGATTTGAAAACAGGCTCCAGAACAGGCTTGAAAATAGGCTCCAGAACAAGTCCAGAACCTATTTCACCGAGTATTCTAACAAGAGTAGAAAGCGTGTCTGTAGACCCACTTACTCCACAACCTTGGAAGCACTAAAGTTTGCACCCCCTTGACCAGATCTTATCTGACATTCATACAGGAGTGCAAACTAGATCCAAACTTAAAAACTTTCGTGCTTTCTATGTTTTCTCTCTGACATTGAGCCAAAAAGTGTTCACGAAGCTGTTGCAGATTCTGACTGGGTTATTGCAATACAAAAGGAGCTACATCAGTTTGAAAGGAATAAGGTGTGGCACCTTGTACCACAGCCAGAGGGCAGATCAGTCATCGGCACCAAGTGGGTGCTCCAAAACAAGCTGGATGAGTTCGAAACAGTCACTCGGAATAATGCTCGGTTGGTGGTTCAAGGGTACAACCAAGAAGAGGGAATTGACTATGAAGAAACCTTTGCACCCGTTGCGAGGACTGAAGCTATCCATATTTTGGTAGCTTTTGCAGCTCACAAGGAGATAAAGCTATACCAAATGGACGTCAAAAGTGCATTCCTCAACAGATACCTAAAGGAAGAGGTGTATGCAAGCTAACCCCCTGGTTTTGAAAATTATAAATTTCCTAACCATGTTTTCAAACTTGACAAAGCACTTTATGGTTTAAAACAAGCTCCTAAAGCATGGCATGAATGATTGTCATACTTTTTAATTGAAAATGGTTTTAAAAGGGGCAAGGTTGATAATACCTTGTTTCTAAAATCTAAGGGGGAACATTTGTTGATTGTCCAAGTATATGTCGATGACATTATATTTGGTGCAACTCACAATGATCTGTGTAATGAGTTTTCAAAATTAATGAGGAGTGAGTTTGAAATGAGTATGATGGGCGAGCTTAATTTCTTCTTACGCTTACAAATCAAGCAAACTTCAAACGGAACTATGATACATCAACAAAAATATGTCAAGGGATTAATTAAGCGATTTGGAATGGAATCGGCCAAACCCATTGATACTCCCATCTCTCCCTCAACCAGTTTGGTAATAGATGATGGGAGTCCCTCAGTTGAGGAGAAATCCCATAGGAGCATGATAGGGTCACTTCTATACCTAACTACCAGTGGACCTGACATTATTTTTAGCATTAGTTTGTGTGCTCGTTTTCAGTCTAAGCCAAAAGAAACTCATTTAAAGGCTGTTAAACGGATTTTAAGATATTTAAAACATGCTCCTAACTTAGCTTTATCGTATCATCGAGGGTGCAACTTTGACCTTGTTGGGTATACTGATGCTGACAATGCAGGTTTCTTGGTTGATAGAAAAAGCACCTTAGGTATGACTCATTTTCTTCGACCCTGTTTGGTATCTTGGGCAACCAAGAGACAACACTCAGTTGCCATGTCCACAACGGAAGCTGAATATGTTGGAACTACCTCTTGTTGTGCTCAACTGTTGTGGATAAGACAACAATTCAAAGACTTTTGTGTCGAAACGAGATGCATTTCTATATTTTGTGATAATACAAGTGCAATTAATATTTCTAAAAATCCATGTCAACATAAAAGGACTAAACATATTGACATTCGTCATCACTTTTTGACAGATAATGTTGAAAAGGGCTTGGTTTCAATGAATTTTTGTGCCACTAATAAGCAAATTGCTGATATTTTTACCAAAGCACTGAATAGAGAACAGTTTGAGAAGAACATACTTGAATTGGGTTTAATTAAAACAACTTGAGCATGCTTAATTAACCCCTAATGCTTGTCTAGTTAAAAGGTTTTTCAGATCAAACATCTTGATTCATTGGATGCAGTCAATTTTTGTGTTAGAATTAGCACATGTGGGGATTATAATCTGCTGACAATCGTTGAGATCTAATGATATTGCCCTTATTGTCTTATGTTACCGAGCAACTGATAGCAAGAACAAGCGCCAAAGAACATGTATGGCCACTGTTTGTCACTTTGTGAATCAGGTAGTTTTTTTCAGTTGTTGGACTTTATTTTCTCTTCTACCATTCCAAATAAGAAGCGGCTGTGAGACTTAAATTTCCCACTTCCCCTTCTTCTCGGTACCACATCTTGAAAATCTCTCTCCCTCTCTCCTCAAAATCGCTCGATTCCTTCTCTTTCGCTTCATCTTTAACACCCAAAACCCTAGCTCTTCTCTCTCTCAAACCCAGCAACAATGGTGAAGACCTGCGGTGGCCACTCCACTTTGAAGTGACGACCATCATGGCCTCGAGCTCCACGCCCGGTGCCAAAACGATCTCGCATGGTGTCTCTGCCGGGTTCTCCATCTCTACCCTTGTCGGCGACTGTAGCAGCGAAATCGGTTAGAGGTATGGGGTTCAATTCTCTACCCCCTTTGCCTATTATCTCTGCAATCTTTGGGTTTTTGAAGAGTCTAGACCTACGAATAGTGAGGATGGAACTGGGTGATGTTCCTCCCGAATTTGGATGGGTTTTGGTGTTATTTGAGCCTGATGTGGAACCAACGTTATCTAAGGGTGTTCTTGAACCTAGTGAGGTTCAAACCGTGTCTGAAGGTGTTCTTAAAGTAGCTGCAGCTTAATCAGGGCCTGAACCTGGTCTTGAACCGGATGGAGCCTGAACGGGGCCTGTGCCTATTTTTCTGGACAAATTGGATGACCCCTTCATTAATTTGGATCGGGTGGATGATCTTGAGCAGACTGACAGTGATGGGTCAGATTCGACCATTGAGGTTGCTCCCCCTAAACCCTACGAAATCACCAAACCCAACAAGTGGGCACCAAGACGTCGGTTTAAGACATTTGCATGTCGAACTAATCTCTTACTTGTTCCCAGACCCAGAACTCGCTGTTCTGGATCTTCTTCTGCTCCTTCACAGCCCACAGAAACAACCATACCACTTCCTTCCAGACCCCCTTCCACTAAATCATCCAGAAAGTCTTCCCAACGCACTCACAAAACCTCCAAACCTATCAGCCCTTCAAAACAAGAACCCCAATAGGTTCAGGAGATTGTTTCCTCCCCTGATAACACAGCAGCCAAAGACAAGGGGGAAGCTCCTGCCGAACAATCTTCTAAACAGGTGCCTGCCTCCACTCCATCTGAGAAGCCTTCCTCCAAAAGAGTCTCACCAAAAAGGAAGGCTGCTTCCGAACAGGTGCCCCAACAGTTGCCTGTCGACGCCAAGCTAGATGAACCCAAGTCCAAGAAAGTCAAAACAACCATGACCACAGCAGCTAAAGTTACCCATTTTCTCCAAAGGAGTGTGGTACGGGACAAAATTGTGGAAGTTGCTTATTTTGAGAAACAGGGTTTCTTGGATAAGCTTAAAGCCCAGGGTTGGCTAGACCTATTTGCAAAGACCCAGAGACGGTGTTCTATACCTGATTTGATATAATTCTATGCCAACTGTAATATCACCAATGGCGTGGTGACAAGTGCGGTCAATGGGAAAATATTGCGGTTCAATGCTAAGGAAATGGGGGAAATCTTAGGAGTTCTGGCTGTGGGCTTTGGGGTGTATGTGAGGGAAGACAAGACAATGCTCGGAGCTGAGAGATTGCTCTAATTGACTCAAAGGTTGAGTCAACAATCACGTTTGAAAACACCCTGGTCAGTCAAGAAAGGGGAGATGACACCTCGTAACCGGTTGCTCTTCTCGTTTATCATCAAAAACATCATACCCCGGAGACAAGGCCGCAATCTTGCGGATACAATGGACCAGTGCCTTACTGATCTCCTGGACCGGGGGGAGCAGATCAACCTACTGGCCATCATGATCAGTCATATCTCCTACATTGCAAACACGCTAGGGAACATGACCTAAGGTATGGTTTTCTCTTGACATCAGTATTTAAGCACTTTGGGTTTTCTTTAAAAAAGAAGGTAAGGGTGTAAGTGACAGATGAGATAGGTAGCAGCAACCTGGTCAGTTATGGGTTTAAGATTGCAAAGGGTGAGACTGCTGGCTTCGAACAGGGGCCCCGAACACCCATCACCCCTGCTCCTGGTCCTTCCTCCAGTGGCACTTCACTGGATAGTTTGCTCCAGGACCAAAACTGGCTAAAGGATGAGATCTCTGAGGTCAAGGCGACTCTTGCAGAGGAGAAGGCTCTGAATGCAAAGCGCCATGAGGATCTACTATCTGCCATCACTGCCCTCATGGCCCATCTGTCCTCTCCTCCTTCCTGAACCTGTTTCTGCCCCCTGTTCCCGGCCTTGTTCTATTCCCTATTTTTACTCTTATTCTCCACCCTATTCTTAACAATTGTTTTTCACTATCTGGTTGTGCCTTTTTGATTGACAATGGTTTATACTAACTCTTGGTTGGTTATGCTTTAATACTGTGCCCTGCTTGTCTTCTTGTTGCTATTTGTTTATGCATGACTCAGAAGGCCAATATCATTAACGTACCATATACTTGAGTGTAGCGCTAGTTGTTTTCCTCCATTACCTAAGTGGTGGTGATTGCAAATGACCTGACTCACTCTGTTTGATCTGACCACCCTTTTTCGATGATGTCAAACGGGGGAAGATGGGCATGACCATGGTTGTTTTAGTTTGACTTGGATTAAGTTGACTTCTTAAAATTTTTCTATTCTATGGCTTGACTGTTTGGCACTAACTTGCTTTCGCCTTTTATGCCAATGTGGTCATTTAGTTTGTCATAATCAAAAAGGTGGGAATTGTTAACCCTATTGGGAAATTGTTGACCTCATACTTGTATATGGTTTTGATGAAAACAAACACAAATGTAATGCTCTACATGGTTGTGCTTGAGTTATGTGTTGTTGACAGGATCCAGAAAATAATTGTAAAATATCTTGCTTGATTAATAAGTGTTTCAGAACAGTGTCTGAGAACAGCTGTCGGAAAGTATATGTCTTTCAGAACATCGTTTCAGAACAGTTCTAGGAACAGTTCTTCAGAGCAGTTGATTGATAAGGATCCAAGGAGCATCAAAGAACATGGAGTACTTTAGAACAGCTCAAGAAACAGTTCTGAGAAGTGTCAAAGCATTTGCAGTAACAAGTCAAATCGCATACAAGCTGTCCAGCTGATTAACAAAAGTCATTGGTATGGTATTTATTTTATTTTATTAGATTCTCATTAATATGCCAATTAGAAGATCTTGATTTAACATTTACTTTGAATGGTTTCTGAGATATCTCAGAACACTATCTCAGACCAGTTCTGAGAATAGGCTTCAGAGTGTTTTTAAGCCAAAACTGAATTTCACGATTTTTCCTTGATTTTTGGGCTGACGTTTTTGAAATATTTGAGATATATTTTCTGTACTCGTTGTGTCCAAAACAGTTATTTTTGGCTTTGAAAATATTGTGGAGAGTTTTTAACCTACTTTTTAGGGTGAATTTTTCACCAAGTAAAACAACTTCTATTTTTAGAATGTGGCTAATAGGTGGAGAAAATTGTGGGCTTGGCTGCTGGAAATTTGTGGTATTCATTTATCCTTGCCGCTCAAGCTGTTAGTGGGTGAGTTACTAAGTCTTGCGGCACAAGTATTTAGTGGGTAAAACTAATATCCTTGTGACACAAGTACAGTAAAAAATTAATATTGTTCTATCCCACATTCTTATTTAAGTAACTTCTCTCCTTCAATTTTCTGGAGTGTGACATTGGTTTTCAAGGTATTTCAAGTGCTTCAAAGAGATATTTTTTAGAAGGAAAACCGTCTAAAGTGAGTGAAAATTCGAGTCCTTTCATCGGCATACTAGGTGCTCAATTGTACCTTACCCTTGCTTATTTAGAAGCACTTAAAGTGAGGTGTTTATTTTTTTTTTCTCCTTTCATCGGTGAGAATTGTGTGTGTCCAAGTCTAGGGAGACTTTGGACGTGGTGTAACTTGTCTTTGGGGTACACGGTTACGTGAGAGTTACATTTGTATCGGTGTAGGTTACTTCTGTAACGTATTTGGCCCGTATAGTAGAACTGTGTGAAAATCCTACAAAATAGGTCGTGGTTTTTCACCTCTGTTGGGCCACAGGTGTTTTCCATGTAAAAACACCGTGTGCATTTTGTTTACTTTCTACTGCTATTTCGTTTTTGGTTCACTGCAAACACTCTGTCCGAACTGTTCTTGAGGGTGTTCCTAGAAACTTTGAAAAATCAGCCAACACAATTCACCCCCCTCTTATGTTCGTGTACTTTCAAGACTATCAAACATCATCTTCCCTGCAAGAGAATAACACCCTATCCCACCTGGGCCACCCTCCTACATAGCCACCCATGCAATTTGGTTTTCACACAATTGCATTAATGATAGCCTGGTAAGCGGTGATCAACAACATGGCACACATGTTGTGCCAGACATTTACCCTTTCTACAACCTAAACCATTCACGAAAATGTCATTCCACATACTATATACGTAAGGTTGAAATAATATTTCATATGCCCGTTGTTTCCCACTCCGCTCGTAGCCGTCTACCAATGTGAGATGCCCGAACCCTTCCCTC
>NCQV01077573.1:2079-18386 GCA_002740545.1 Lophocereus schottii | reverse complement strand
TTCGCTTCTGCACAACTCAGGAATAGTCTGTGCAAACAGGGTCTAAGACTGTTTACAGCATATTGTGAAAATCAGATACCACAATTCACCTCCTCTTGTGGTTGTGTACTCTCGAAAGCAACAAAGAAACATGCTAAAGTTTGGACATAAGCAAACAACAATAATCTCAGTTGTTTTTAGGGTGCAGTATGTTGCCTGTGTTAAGATTCGAATGTTGATGTATGGTATTGTTAACCCAATTAATGTGTAAGGCTTTGATGATAACAATCCAATTGTACTAGTCAATATATTGTGCTTGAGTTATTTGTTGAGATAGGATCCAAAAAAATACTTGGAGCAGTTTGCGTGGAGCGTTAAAGTTGACACATGTGCAAGGAGTCCAACTGATAACAAGAGTCTTAGGCTTAGTATTAGTTTTATTTTTAGATTCTTGTTAATATGCTAATTAGAAGGTTCTTGACTTAGCGTTTGCTTTGAAAGGTTTTTAAGTACTTCAGAACACTGTCTTAAAACAGTTTTGAAAAGTCGAGTCTGTATTGTTTTGATGTCAAAGACAAAATAAGTTTCAAGAGTTTAAAATGATTTTTTACTGTCGAATTTCTTGAAATAATGAGGACAAATTTTTTCTCTGTCAGTTGAGTCTAAAAAGATTTCTTCCTTTAAAGAAAATATTGAGAGATTTTGGCAGCAGAGTCTAAAAAGGTTTCTTTTCTTGAAAATAATATTGAAAGATTTTTCAAAGATTTTATCCTATCCTTTAAGGGAAGAATATCAAGTGGAGAGATTGTTAAAGATTTGGCTGCTAAGTTGTTGAGTGGAAGTGGAATTCTCTTTCCCCTAATTTTGTGGCACATGCACTATGCCTATTTAAGCCACCTCCTCTCAAGGTTTTCTCAAGGTTTCCCAAGGGTTAAAAAGTGTCTTTGTGTGTCTAAATTTTCTATGAAAAAGCCTTCAAAGCAAGTGCTAAATCGAGTCTTCAATATTGGTATAATAGAGATTGTATTGTACGTTACATTCAGCTTGTTTAGAAGCATTCAAGTAAGGTATTTTTCTTTTTCTCTTTTCCATCAGTGAGATAAGAGAGTGGCCAAGTCTTGGGAGACATTGGATGTGGTTGTTGTAACAAGGGTCGCAGGGTAGACTAAGTTATGTGGTGTTTGTAATGAAGGTCTTGTGGTAGACCAAGTTACGTGTGTGACTGAATCATGTGTATTACAGTTGTAACGTGTTCGCCCCGTCTAGTAAAAGTGTGTTGAAATCCTACAGAAGTAGGTCGTAGTTTTTACACCTCAGTTGGGCTAGAGGTGGTTTTCCACATAAAAATATTTTGTCTCCTTTATTATTTCCGCAATTAGCTTTGTTTCTGCTTCACTCCAAACACGCAATCCAAATAATTTTCACGAGTATTTTGAAACAATCGGAAAAAGTTAATAGACACAATTTACCGCCCCTCTTGTGTCCTTGTGGGATTAAATCTAACAAGTGGTATCAGAGTAGAGTTCTCAAACCTAGGTTAATACCTTGAGAGATCCTGAAAAGATGAGTGCACCAGAAGAATTTTGGAGGGTTAATATGTGACTCAACCACCATAATTCAATAGACAACATTACAATTGGTGGAAAAATCGTATGGAGAATTACATTCAGGCTAATGACTACGAGCTGTGGGTGATCATTGAGAATGTTCCCTACATTCCAATGAAGACCATGAAAGATGGCAAGACCATCTCTAAGAAGTCAAATGAGTTCGACTCGGATGATTTCAAAAAGATGGAGAAAAACGCTTGGGCCAAGAGGCTGATATACTTTGGCCTTGGACCAGACGAGTACACTCGTATCTCAAAGTATGAGTCCGCAAAGGAGATATGGAATGCCCTCTGCGTAGCCCATGAAGGAACCAACCAGGTCAAACAGTCCAGGATTGAACTGTTAATGAGAAAATATAAGCTGTTCGAAATGAACGACAAAAGAATTGTGATGGATATGTACACTCATTTTACCCACATCACCAATGAGCTGAAATCTTTGGGAAAATCCTTTTCCACCGAAGAATTGGTAAGAAAGATCCTACAATTTTTGCTTCAATCATAGGAAACGAAAGTTACAGCCATTCAAGAAGCAAAGAAGATGAACGAGATCTCCTTGGAAGAGCTCATTAGAAACCTTTAAACATACGAATTGAGGAAAAGCTCCCAAGTGAAGGAAGAAACAAGGAAAGACTGGGGCCTTGCTCTAAAGGCTATGGAAAGTGATGATTTAGATCTAGATGAAGAAGAAATGGCCATGATAACCTGGAAGCTCAAGAAATTCTTCAAGAAGGCTGGAGGGAACCTCAAGAAAAGGAGTACCAGTAAGCCAAGGAGCAGTGATCGTGATCAGTTCTTTGATTGCTTCAAATGTGGAAAACAGGATCCCATCCTGAAGAATTACCCCATACAAAATGAAGAATAGGGGTTAGAACAGTTCTGAAACCATGGCAAGAGGCCGCAGCAAAGCGGCTTCGTAAAGCGCTTCGCTAAGGCTATAATGGTAGCCTGGGGAGAAACTTCAAATCAAGAGGGCTCTCAAGAAGAAGAAGAAGTTGCAGTAGCCTTTATGGCTAGAAGTGAGTTTGAATCGATCGAAAGCTTGTCCTAACTCAAGGATAAGGTACGTGGTTTTAGCAAATCTAAAGTTATGAAATTATTATTTACTGTAATGGAGGAATGTGAGACAATAACTTCTGAAAATTGCATACTTAAATATGTTTTCCCCAAATTGAAAAAGGATGTTAGAATGCCTGACTGGAACAAACTAGAACTTGAACATGTCAATGAAATCCTCAAATGTGAGAAACCTCAGGCAGAAGAAAAGGGCCTGCCCTATGTGAAGACCTTGACACGCTTAAGGACTTTATAACCATAAGAGAGGAAGTGTTTAACACTGATCTCTCTAAGCCGAAAAGTGAGTCCCTAGACCTGAAACTTAGACTAGAATCCTTGATGAGTGAAAACAACAAGCTGCTTGAAAAGGCTCATAAGGCTGAATCTAACGTCACTCAGAACAGGCGCTAGAACAGTTCATCAGAAGTGCTTGACTGGCTTAACACTCACCATAGCTGAAACAGAAAGGGACTAGGATGGGTGAATAAGCGTGTCATTAGACCAGTAAACAAAAAATATGTTGGACTTCAAGAAAATATAATCTGTTTTCACTATGGAAAAACTGGGCATTATCGCTGTGTTTGTCCTTTGAGAAAAAGGTCTATGGAGAGAAACTCATTATATATTAAACAAATGTGGATTAAAAAAGATGAGTTAACCTCTATGTCAAAGAAAATGGGACCTAAGTAGATCTGGGTTTCCAAGACTAACACTTAGCTGTTTTGTAGGCTAAAGTGAGAGGAGGCAATCAACTATGGTTCTTGGATAGTGGTTGTTCAAGGCACATGACGGGAGATAGATCAAACTTACTCTCACTTACAACCTTTGATGGCGGGAGTATGGCATTTGGAAACGGAAAATCTTGGAAAATTCTCAGTGTAGGTAAGATAGGTAAATCACTCTCTCATTCTATTGATAATGTGTACTTGGTAGACAGTTTACAACATAATTTGCTAAGTGTATCTTAATTATATGATAGAGCTAATCACGTTGGTTTCGCTTCGGATCAATGCTTGATTACCAATATCAAATTTGGTGATGTTGTGTTGAGGCAAAAGCAACGCAACAATATGTATAAAGTGTGTGTTCTTTCACTTCTCCAAAATCATTTGACTTGTTTGAGTACTCTTGATAATGACGTTATGCTTTGGCACAAGAGGCTAGGACATGCAAGCCTTTCTCTTTTGAATAAACTCATTTCCAAGGACCTAGTAGTCAGACTACCTTCCTTCAAGTACAATGACGACAAGGTGTTCGATGCTTGTGCTAGAGGAAAGCAAGTTAGAACTTCTTTCAAGTCAAAGAACTTTATTAGCACTTCCCGACCTCTTGAACTACTACATGTTGATTTGTGTGGTCCTATAAGGATCAAAAGTAGAGGTACGAAGAGGTATGTATTTATTATAGTGGATGGTTATTCTCGTTTCACTTGAACTCTGTCCTTAGCATCGAAGGATGAATCATTTGAGAAGCTTCTTATGTTTCTTAAGAAAATTAAAAAGAAAGTAGCACACTCATAGGTGAATCTTACGTTTGACCATAGTAAAGAGTTCGAAAACTCTAGCTTCATTGAATATTACAATGAACACGATGTTGATCATAATTGTTCTACCCCCAGAACACCTCAACAAAATACGGTGGTAGAGCATAAAAAGTGTTCTCTAGAAGACATGACTAGGACTATGCTAGTTACTAGTGGTCTTCCTAGAAACTTTTGGTTAGAAGCATTGAACACATTATGCTATATTATTAATAGATGTATGATCAGACCTATACTTAACAAGACTCCTTATGAACTTTTCAAAGGACGAAAACCCAATATTATGCACTTGGGAGTGTTTGGTTACGAATGTTATGTGCACAATAATAGGAAGGAACCCTAGGGAAAGTTCAACTCTAGAAGTGATGTAGCCATATTCCTAGGGTACTCCTCTCACAGTAGGGCATACAAAGTGTTTAACAAAAGAACCTTGTGTGTTGAGGAGACTGTACATGTACTGTTTAATGAAACTAACTCATTGATTGAGCATGATACACAGGAAAAAGAGCTCAAACTTGGTCTTGTAAGAAAAGACCTCTCGCTACTCAAAGCTCCATGGTAAATAATGGTATGGCGCCTCAAGGTGAACCAAGTCCTGGATCTGATAGTATGGAGGTGGGCAGGGAACAAACCAGTCAGGGGGAAGTATTGCTGAACCTGATTTGGAACAGAACCGACCCACTCAACCCAATCCTTCCCAAACCGATGTGGGAACAGGCTCCAGAACATATCCAAAACCTGTTTCATTAAGTATCTAGGGGAGATTAGAAAACATGTTTGTGGATCCATTTATTCCACAACTCTACCCTCTTGATTAAACTATGTCTGATATTAACACAGTGGTGCAAACTGGATCCAAAGTCAGAAACTTTTGTGCCTTCTATGCCTTTTTATTTAACAATGAGCCAAAGAATGTTTATAAAGCTCTTACAGATTTTGACTGGGTTACTGCGATGCAAGAGGAGCTTCATCAGTTCGAAAGGAATAAGGTTTGGCACTAGAACCACAGCCTAAGGATAGATTGGTAATCGGTACTAAGTGGGTGTTCAAGAACAAATTGGGTGAGTTCGGAACAATCACCCGAAACAAAGCCAGGCTGGTGGTTCAAGGTTACAACCAAGAAGAGGGGATCGATTATGAGGAAACATTTGCATCTGATGCAAGGATCGAGGCCATCCACATTTTGGTGGCTTTCGCAGCCTACATGGAGATCAAGATGTACCAAATGGATGTCAAGAGTGCATTCCTCAAAGGATTCCTTAAGGAAGAGGTGTATGTAAGCCAACCCCCCGGTTTTGAAAATCATGATTTGCCTAACCATGTATTTAAACTTGACAATGCTCTTTATGGTTTAAAACAAGCTCCTCAATGCTTGTCAAACTTTCTAATCAATAATGGCTTTCAAAGGGGCAAGGCTGATAATACCTTGTTTCTTAAATCAAAGGGGGAACGTCTATTGATTGTTCAAGTACATGTAGATGACATTATATTTGGTGCAACCAACAGTGATTTATGTGATGAATTTTTAAAATTGATGAGGAATGAGTTTGAGATGAGCATGATGGGTGAGCTTAATTTTTTCTTAGGTTTGTAAATCAAGCAAACCTCAAACGAAACTATGATACATCAACAAAAATATGTCAAGGAGTTAATTAAGCGATTTTGAATAGAATCGGCTAAGCCTATAAATACACCCATCTCTCCTTCAACCAAGTTGGTTATAGATGATGGGAGTTCATCAGTTGAGAAGAAATCCTATAGAGACATGATAGGGTCACTTCTATACCTAACCGCTAGTAGACCTGACATTGTTTTTAGTATTGGTTTGTGTGCCCGTTTTCAATCAAATCCTAAATAAAAACATGTGAAAGCTGTAGGATTTTGAGATATTTGAAACACACCTTGAACTTAGCTTTATAGTATCCACGAGGGTGTAATTTTGATCTCATTGGGTATGCAGATGCAGATTATACTGGATTCTTTGTTGATAGCAAAAGCATCAGGTATGGCTCATTTTCTTGAACCCTGTTTGGTCTCTTTGGCAACCAAGAAACAACACTCTGTTGCCATATCCACAGCAGAAACCGAGTATGTAGCAGCTACTTCTTATTGTGCTCAATTGTTGTGGATAAGGCAACAACTCAAGGACTTTTTTGTTGACACGAGATGCATTCCTATATTTTGTGATAACATAAGTGCAATTAACATTGCCAAAAATCCATGTCAACATAAAAGGACTAAGCATATTGCCATACATCATCATTTTTTGAGAGATAATATTGAAAAGGGCTTAATTTCAATGAATTTTTGTGCCACTGATAAAAAAATTACTGACATCTTTACCAAGGCACTGACTAAAGAGCAGTTTGAGAGGAATAGACTTGAATTGGGTATGATTAAAAGGACTTGAGCATGCTTGTTCAACCCAATGATTGACTAGTTAAGGGTCTTTAGGCCAGATAAATTGTTCCAATGGATGCATTCAATTTTTTGTGCTTTTACTGGCATATGTGTGGAATGTAACATGCTAAGACTCATTGAGGTCTAATGATATTGCCCTTAGTGTCCTGAGACACCAAACTTTTAACAGTAAGAACAGGCTCTAGGAATAGACCTGACCACTGTTTGTATCATGTACTGAGCAAGTGGCATTACTAAAAGAATGTTAAAAAGCGAAATTTCTTTTCATTACACCTAACCTATAATTTATAGCCTATCTAATGTGTAATGATGTGCTGCATGCAAACATTCTCTCTCCATAACCCATCAACTTTCAGGCCACTCATGTCAAACATCCTCCACTCTCTCCCTCTATAACCTATGCGTCCATTTCTCTCTCTGTCAAAGAACACGATTTCCCTCTCCTTCCTTAAACCCACTTAAACCCTAAATCTAAATCCTCTAAAATCCTTAAGATGGTAAGAACTTGTGATGGTCGAGAATCCTCCAAGCGCAATACTTCTTACCGAAGATCACTACAGGCGCAATTATCAAGAAAAAGGGGAGGAAATTAGATGAGTACTAAGGGAGCATCACTGGTGCCTCAATCGCCACAAGCGGTCATAATAAGTATGGAAAACACTCTCTCACCCTCTTTTTCGATTACTCCTTCTATTTTGGGTTCTTAAAGAGTTTAGATTTGCAATTAGTGGATCTGAATTCTAATATAATACCTACGGTACACCCGATTATGAGATGGGAGATAGTGATATATGATCCGGTTGTGCCTAAGTCGAGATTAAGGGGACTTGAGGCAGAGTCAGGTGGGTAGTCTAAAGAATTTGATGTTAAGCATGTTGGTAATGAATTTGTTATTGAAGATACTGAAGATAGTGATGAGGATGAACCAATTTTGAGGTTTAAAACAACTTCCCGACTAAGCCCCAAACAACAACCAAACCGACCCTTAAACGCCAAAGAAAAACTACCACTTCACCTAACGTACCTATAGTTGCACCCTTACCACAAGCTCAAACTCGAAGTTCATGTCCTCCCATTGTACTGCCCTTGCCAGAAGACAAAGTTGAAAATCCTATCACGAAGAAAAAAATCGATCCCTAAATCTACCAAAACATCCACCAAAACACTTGCTAAAATACCCACCAAAACACCCATTAAACCAGTACCATCTAAGAAACCTGCCCAGAAATGGGCTGCCCCAGAACAAGTGTCAGAACTGGTTGAAGAATCTGATGAACCAAAGAAAAAGAAAGTTAGGAAAAACATGACACTTACTGAGAGATATGAGCACTTCCTCCAAAAATCTGTGGTTCAAGAGAAGGTGGTTAAGGTGTCATACTTTCAGGAACAAGGGCTAGGAGTGTCCTTAGAAAAGTTAGAAGCTCAGGAATGGTTGGACTTGTTCACAAATACTAAAAGGGGGTGTTCGGTTCCAGACTTGAGAGAGTTCTATACGGACCGTGTTGTCACTAATGGAGTGGTGACAAGCACAATTAATGGTTATGAAGCACGGTTTGATGCTAGGGAGCTAGGTGAGTTGCTTGAGGTGTCATCAGAAGGTTTTCATGTGTATGTACGTGAGGACAAGGGCATACTTGGTGATGAGCGACTGGTGGAATTAACCTAGAGACTGGCCCAAAAGCCCCATCTGACTGTGTCTCAGTCTGTGAGAAAGGGGGAAATGATGTCACTGCATTGATTGTTGTTTTGGTTTGTGATTAAGAATATTGTTCTTCGAGGTCAGGGAGGCAACCTTACTGATCCCATGGATATGTATTACATTGATTTATTGGATCAGGGTGAGCAAATTAACTTGCCTGCAGCCATGATTAACCATATTAGGAGAATTGCTAACATGACCAAGGATCATGACATGGAGTATGGGTTTTTGTTGACTTCAATGTTTGAAAAACTTGGGATTCCCTTACAAAAGAGAGTAGGGTTCTAGGTCAGTGATGAAATTGGCAATAGTACCCTGATTGGGTGTGGCTTCACGGTAACAAAGGGCGGCAGTGCAACTTTAAAACAGGGGCTCCAAACACCCCTTGGCCCTATTCCTAGTGAAGCCTCCATATCCAACGTTCCTATAATTGACACACTGTTGCAGGACCAGATCACATTGAAGGGGGAGATAGCTGAAGTAAAGCAAGCTTACAGAGAAAAAGGTTCTCAATGCAAAATGTCATGAGAATCTGCTGAGTGCCTTCTTGCCCTCACAGCCAAATTTCCTCCTCCACCTTCCTCTACCTGACTCTATTCCTTCCCTTATTTCCAACACTGTTTTTTAAAAACACTTGGTTATGTATGTGACAGGTAGTGGTTTGTGAATGTTCCTGGATAGTTTATGCTTTGTACTATGACTTTCTTTGTTAAATGTGTTACCTATTTGTGCATGCTCAGATAGCCAATATCATTACTATACTCTATACTTGAGTGTATCGTTGTTATTTCCTACATTACCGCTCTAGTGGTGATTGCATCCACACTGAATTTCAACTTCCAGCCTCCTCATCATTTTCGATGAAGGTAAAAGGGGAAGATGAGTATAATCTCAGTTTGATTGGTTTGCCTAGTTCTATGTTGACATCTTCACTCATGCTTTCTCTCTTCTGCGGATTGAATAAGCTATTTTGGCACTAAGGTATTTTGCCCTATCATAAATGATGTCTAACGGTTATTTGGTTTGTCATCATCAAAAAGGGGGAAATAGTTGACCCAATTAATGTGTAAGGTCATGAGTGATGACAATCCAAATGTACTAGTAAATATGTTGTGCTTAAGTTGTGTGTTGAGACAGAATAAGGAAAATACTTGGAGTCGTTCGAATAAGCATGGAGCATCAAAGTCGATACATGTGCAAGGAGTCTAGCTGATAACAAGAGTCTTAGGTTTAGTATTGGTTTTATTTTTAGATTCTTGTTAATATGTCAATTAGAAGGTTCTTGACTTAGCGATTGCTTTGAAAGGTTTTTAAGTACTTTAGAATACTGCCTCACAATAGTTCTAAGAAGTCAGGTGTATAGTATTTTGACGTCAAAGACAAAAACGAGTTTTAAGATTTTAAAATGATTTTTTACCGTTGAATTTCTTCAAATAATGAGGACAAATTTTTTCTGTGTAAGTTAAGTCTAAAAAGATTTCTTTCTTTAAAGAAAATATTGAGAGATTTTGGTAGTAGAGTCAAAAAAGTTTCTTTTCTAAAAAATAATATTGAAAGATTTTTGAAAGATTTATCCTATCCTTTAAGGGAAGAATATTAAGTGGAGAGATTGTTAGGGGCTTGGCTGCTAAGTTGTTAAGTGGAAGTGGAATTCTCTTTCCCCTACTCTCGCAGCACATGCACCATGCCTGTTTAAGCACCCTTCCCCTCAAGGTTTTCTTAAGGTTTCCCAAGGCTTAAAAAGTGTCTTTATGAGTCTGAATTTTCTGTGAGAAAAACTTCAAAGCGAGTACTAAATCGAGTCTTCAACATTGGCATAACAGGGATTGTATTGTACCTTACATTCAGTTTGTTTAGAAGCATTCAAGTAAGGTGTTTTTCTTTTTCTCTTTTTCATCAGTGAGTTAAAAGAGTGTCCAACTCTTAGGAGACATTGGACATGGTTGTTGTAACGAGGGTCTCGGGGTAGACTAAGTTACGTGGTGTTTATAACGAAGGTCTTGGGGTAGACCAAGTTACGTGTGTGACTGAGTCACGTGTGTTATAGTTGTAATGTGTTCAGCCCATCTTGTGAAAGTGTGTTAAAATCTTACAGAGGCAGGTCATGGTTTTTACACCTCAGTTGAGCTAGAGGTGGTTTTCCACGTAAAAATATTGTGTCTCCTTTATTATTTCTGCAATTAGCTTTGTTTCTGCTTCACTCCAAACAAGTAGTCCAATCAGTTTTGACGGGTGTTTTAAAATAATTGGAAAAAGTGGATAGACACAATTCACCCCTCCTCTTGTGTCCTTGTGCGATTAAATCTAATAGGTACATATGGTAGCTGAAAATTAGAACGTGGGTATGCCTGAGTACATTATGTAGTTATCCTTTCTTTGGAGCAATGAAATTTAATCTTTCTTCCAAAGAAAAATAGAAAATTGCATTGCATTTAACTTGATTTTTAGTGCACTTGTTTGATTTACAGTTCCCATACTAGTTATGTTTGTATTATAGTTCATTGTGTCAAATGTAATCATGATAATAAAACAATCACAAAAGCATGTCACAACTTCAATGCCAACTGCAAGGAAAAATTGGATGCTGATACGATCATACATCATAATAATGTGTTATTCAAACTTCAAGAGCATATATAGTCTATAATTAACTTAAATTCTTCTAAATTATGTTTGATTACATAACCCACAGAAAAAGGAGTAATTATTATCTTCAAATTATATGATTATCTATAAAGAATTGGCCTTTTAATTTGCTCGTATTAAGAGTGCTGGTGATGACTCGCAGCTAGAGCTTGGTGACTAGGCTCCTGCAGCTCAACTGATGCCTCTAACTCACCAGTCGCTTCCTGGTGGATTGATCAAGTGCTGTCTAAGTGACAACTGACAAGTTTCTTGGTGGATTTTTAGAGTAGTTTGAGCTTATGTTAGGATTGGTCGCCTGGACATTTTATGAAAAACACATAAACCTAACATTTCATAGAAAAGACCAATTTTACTATTAATCAAAGCCATCACAACCAAAAGAATAACTATGGGACATTGGGTTTGGCTTTTAAGAAAGAAAAAAGTTTTCTATAATATTGTAATACTTGAATCCCGAACGAGGATCATCAAACTAACTCTGTAATTGTAAACCACAAGATCAGTTCCGGAGGTGAAGGTGACATCTTATCATTGAACTATTCACTTCATGATAGCCTCTACCAGAGGTGTATGTGATTAAACTAGATATTTTTGAATTCCATGCAACAGACATTTTGTGCATTATTATTATTTTATCAGTCAAGACAGTCATGAGCATGATATTCTTACTGGTCACTTAGTAGGCTATTCAAATTATAATGAAAATAAAGATATCAGTAAGTACTAACCTGGATGGTCATTTTGTTATGAATCGAGTGTTTTATCATATACGTATATGAAGAACTAAACCATAAACAAAGAGTCATGATGGATCAGACGAAAACATGGTCATAGAGAATTGAGAGCGATATATGCAAGAATAACCCATTTATTCTTTTTGAACTATGGCCCTCAGGACCTATGTGAACCCAAGGGTCTTGTTAAAGAAATTTTTTTTATTCCTTCTAGATCCCAAGTATATTAGGTTAGAAAAGAGGTCTTAGTCCAAGAGATATGCTGAAAGAATGGGGAGGATCTTGACAGAGTTTTGTCACTAAATTTGATTATTAAGCGTAAAAGTGTGTTGTTAGCAGAGATAGGGATATTGACGAAGACATTAACTAGCGAATAAAAGTGGGCTAGCAAAAATGGAAGTATACCTCAGGTGTGCTGTATGATAAGAGGGTGCTCCTAGTATTGAAAGGCTAAGTCTATCGTATGGTAGTTAGACCGGCTGTTCTTTATGGATTGAAATATTGACCTCTAAAAAAGATGCAGGTTTAAAGGTTGTTGGTAGCAAAGATGGGATGATTAGGTGGATGTGTAGGTATTCGAGGATAGATAGAATTAGGAATGGAGTTATCCGGAAGTTAGTAAAGTAGCTCCCATCGAAGATAAGATGAGAGAAATAAGACTCGGATAGTTTGGCTATGTGAAAAGGAGGAGTGTGGATGCTCCAGTGAGGAGATGTAAGATGATCAACATCCCTAAAGGCAAAAGAGGGAGGGGACGATCAAAGAAGAGTTTGGACGAGGTGATTAGAGAGGACTTGAAAGTTGTCGGTTTGATGGACGACCTGGCTCAAGATAGAAAGCAGTGATGGGATAGGATTAGGATCTTAGATCGCAGAGAGTCCACCCCGTAGTTGTCTTTTGGTGCAGTGGCATAGTGCTGGTAGTGGTTTTTTTGCATGTTGTGTTTGTATGTAGGTAGTACTTTCCTCTAAGAAGAATCATCGTTTACTTGCCTTAGGCTGTTAAGGTATATCACCTTCCTCTGATGGATTATTCTTATGCTACATAGCTTCAACAACTAGTCCTTTTAATATATCTTTGTCATGCCTTGATATGTGTCCTTAATTTTCCCATTAAATGTTTTCATAAAATCTTTCCTCTATAAAATATTTTCACAAAATCCTTTTTTATTGGTCTCTTGGAATCAGCCTCTCTACAGGTAGGAATGCCGGTAGAGGTACGGTTGCCTACAGCTGGATCTCCCTAGATCCCGTGAAAGCGGGACCTACATTAGGAGGTATTATTGTTGTTGTTGTTGTTGTAAAAGTGTGTTATTAGAAAGAGGGGTGGTTAGTCTAGTGCATGAAGATCAAAATGGTGCATGAGCTCTTTTATTTATAGAGGTGAATTGGTGAGGCAAGTGTAGACTTACACCTTCCATGTGAGATACAAATCAATTTTATTAATGAAATGAAATCAAATAAAATAAAAATAAAAATAAAACCGACAACCAAGCCTAATATCAAGTTTAAATTTAACTCAAGGTGACTTTCTTTATCATGAAATGAAGCATGTGTGAAAACATGCAGTTGAGACTAATCTACGTCCAACAACATGATCCAAATCCTAGAGACATCTGTTGGGGCTTAACAATGGTGGCTACTTTTGGTGGCATGGAAATCATGATGCCGCCACAAAGGTTGAGTTTAGGTCTAAGTTTTGCTGCTTTAAAAGAATAAATGTGGAGAGTTTGAATGCATAACAATACACCACCTCACTAGTTGTTAACCTACTCATTCATGATTGTGGTACCAAATTTGAACCATCATACTCGCAAATTGGTCAAAACCTAAGTTTTTTATTCTTTTCAAAGTCATTTTGAAACTTTTGGAGTTTTTAAGAGATTTGTTGAAAATAATGCCAATATTCCATTACAATTAAAGTTGCCTAATTTGTTCTAAGAAACTTGGGTCAACTTTGAATTTGGTTTTGAGGTATCGAATGAATTCCACATAAGTAGTATTAGGTATACAGAAAAAGCTCCACGAATCTAGGTTCAACCTCTATAATTACTAAAAGTCAAACTGCAAAATTCATACTTGTAGTGACCAGCCTTAAGAAGGACATTGGTAAAAGGGGCCAGTGGCCCTAAACTTGCCCAGAGAAAGGGGACATGTTAGTATGTCGAGGTTGGGTCTCGCCCTAAAGAAAATCACGTTCTCTTTTCAAAATGGGAAGGTTTGAGAAAGTTACACATCTAATGAAAAAGAAGAAAGGAAGATTAGTTCTATTTCTACTATTTTCTTTCAAATTTGAATATTAATCTTATGCTTATTTATTGGAGCATTTTTATTGGTTAATACAAGTAAGGAAATGTTGTCTCACTCTTATTAACCTATGTAATTTTTTTGTTCACTTTCTATTGGTCTCAAGGGGGATTTTTGGCTAATTTTGGTTGGCTATATTTTTAATTTTCGTATTGGCCAATTTCTTGTTTGAGGAATAACCTAGTAAGTCTTTCTAAGCTTATAAATAAGCCTAAATTCTCTCATAAAAGCACATGTTAATGGCGCTTAATGAAATTGAAGCACTGAACTTTTTCTTTCAAATCTCTTTATCTTTGCCTTTTATTTAATATAGTGGTCAGAGTCGCTTAATGAAATTGGTAGATTGTAAGTCTAAATAGTAGTCACATAGACAATCAAAAATTAAAATTTAAATAATTAAAAATTAAAAATTGAAAAAAACAGTCGATATGATTGCTTTCCATTTTGTTTAATTTTAGCATAAACCATTTTAAAGCTATTGTTTAGATTTAACTATTTTTCTACTCATATTTGGATCTAATTTTGGAAAATGGGAAGTTTGTGAATTCTTGAGGCGAAAACTCATGAGACTCGAGCCATTTTAGAGTCAATGTGTGATAGGGGTATTCATTCTAAAACTACTGATGAAGCAGTAAACACAAATTTCGAGCCTTAAATAAATTAAGCCAAAAATTAAGTAACAAATCAAATTTTTTTGTATTAATATTATAGCAAAGGGTACAATCTCTGTATAATTATTGCAAGAACAAGTATAATAAATCGTCTGATTCGATCTCCTTGAATATTCTTAAATGAATTTGGTCTCGAGAGAGGACCTAATAGGCTTAATCTCTACCGAGTAAGTAGTTTGATCTTTGAGGTTGGATGGCACGTGTTTGGAGTGCTTGTGTCTTCTTTTAGAGAGATTTTTTTTTGAGCTCTTGTAAGTTCTTCTAAATCCCCTTTGGAGTGAATGAATTTTCAACCCCTGAGTAGGACGAAGTAGTGTTCTATTTATATAAAAAGAATCCTCCTCCCCTTACTAGGATTTGTAACTTATTCACCTTCTTGGGCAATCGATTAGGCCTTTGACTTGTTAGTCCATTTGATCGGTGATTTAGTAGTCAATTTAACCGTTGACTTGGTAGTCGCTTGGAATTGCGACTTGCAAGTCGATTTTACCCATTTATTAGAATAGCTAAGTTAATTAATTAGGCTCAACCGAAATAATTAATTTATACTTACCTTATGATATGACATGTTTTATTAAGATTTTACTACCTACAAATTACCCCATCGAGAGTTAATTGCGTCGACGACTTTGGAGTGTTGGATGCGATTAGGTCTCAAAACTTGAGAGTTGGTAGGAGCAGGTTTGCAACTTGACTCGTCATATTACCCAGTCGATCTCTTGATATAGTAACGGCTTTTTTTTTGTTACAATAATTGTGTGACATTTCATTTTGACTAGACTTGGAGCTAGCTTGTATAGGTAACCCTTTTAAGTGGTTGCAATTCAATATTGATGGAGTCCTACCTAGCCAAGACCTTGATCATGAAGAAACAAGTCCATCTCGTCCAAGAACAAGGTCCCAAGTAAAGAAGATGGCATATCTTTTGCAAGAAGGCAAAACAGCACCCCACGGCTTGCTCGGCCTGAAAATGCCCGGTTTTGTGCATCTCGTTTCTTAAGCTACATTGTGGCTTAAATCTAATATTTTTGCATTTTTGGCTTCCTCGTGAAGTTAGCTTTCAGGTCCAAGCAATGGTTTCGAATCATGCATGCAAGAGGATAGGGATTCAAGGCAATTTTCCCAAACCGGTCAGATTGGCCCAATTCTGCCTGGTTAGAAGCTTTATTTAGTTACTATGCTTAAAGTTGTTTTAACCTTAATTTATTTCTTTGGAAGGTTAGTGCACACCCTAAGGTTTCTCCCCATGGCTTAAAATCCAAATAATGATCACTTTTGCTAAGGGAAAACCAAGCCTTAAAACCGGCCTTTTTCCTGCCCTGAAACCAGTTCAAGAGGGCCGGTTGTTTTGCTTCATCACAAGGGTTTGCTCTTTTCAAACATGCTGAGTGGGCACACACTTCAATGTTGGCACACGCCCAAGGCATCCTAGAGAAGAATAACCAATAAGGGAAGGGTTGCAAGAAGATATGTCTCTTGATTCTCATTGGATAACAAGGGAGGTGCATTCTTGCTTCCTATTAGACAGCCGCAAAGGGATTGCACTTTTCGGCTGTGCACATGCTCTCAAGCTGCCTTCATTAGTTTAGTTAATTAAGTTGTAATAATCACTTGTCTTGCTTTCTTTATTAGTTTTGATGTACTTT
>NCQV01077565.1:0-15117 GCA_002740545.1 Lophocereus schottii | reverse complement strand
AAAGGTGGGTACCCATCAAAAGTGTTTCTATGCTCATTTTACAATACAGGAATGTACGTACTGAGTTTTAGCTCACATTTTCGAATTGCTTCCATGTTTTTCATTTTAGGTAATGAAGTATCACATGTTTCCCCATTTAGCAAGCCCTCTTGGAAATCATCAGATGCTCACAGTGGGTTTCGCATAGCATGGATGTTGGGATCAACCTCAGGGTCAAGTTAGGTCTATGTTCAATATACTTGTGTAGTGTGAAGTGCAAGTTAGCACATGGTATGATTAAGTCGATTGTATTGCAGTTTAAATATTATGGAATATGGTCTTGGAATGTTTCAGTTTAATAGATACTGTGATTTGAACATGAGTTGCAAGATTAAATGGTTTTAGTGAGCCCTGTCCTTATCAGGACGGTGGCAGTCCCTTCTATCATTAAGTCTTTCACTGTAGTTTTCCATAAATCATGTCATTAGTATTTTGGGGGCGTTATAGATTTAGTATCAGTGCTAAGGTTTTTAGGGCCACTGTGAGCTATCAAGTGTTTATGAGTTAGCTATCAAGGTGTGTATGAGTTATGTTGGACCAGTTAAATCAATTATAGACTATAAATTCATATTTATGGGCATATATGGAGGAATGATTTCCATTTTAGCAACTCAATCATTTGGTAATATCCTGAGATTCGAACATTAGCACAGTGAAGTGCAGAGTCATTTGGGTGACCTGCTGGTGTTGCATGCTCCCATTTATCTAGGAGTTGTATTGTGCATTTTGTTTCTCTCACTTGTTTAAAATTTTGCAGTCATTCGCTCCGCGTGTGTGACCCGTTGAGTTATGAGCTCCGGCGTATGGCCGTTGAGCTATTGAAGTGTGATTTTTCATGTGACGTACGTGTTGCAAGGATTTAAGCCTGGGTTTTGGTCAGTTTTTAGGTAGAACTCTATCCGTTTCGCTCCAAAATTTGAGAGTTTCATTGAGGTGTATTAACATGATGTTGAGCATGGTGATGTTTAAAACCTATTTTAGGAATGCCATTTGCATCTTGGTATCAAAATTGGGGTGAATCAGTATGAGATGGAATTGCTGTAGGGAATCCTGTGATGGCAATTCAGTATCCTGCGGTGTGCTAGTTCCCACTATAAGGGTGGTATGAGTAAGATTTAGTTGCAATGCATCGAGAGAGGTTGCTTTTGTCACTAGGACCTTGCACCAGTAATGCTCCCATTACTTCCTGTCATTGATTTACTTCAGCCCTAGTCACCTTGGATTGTTCAGAGGCAATATTCCTTTGCTATTGACACTCACTTGGTCTATAACATCTCTTCATCTAGGCCATTTGTTTAAATGGCTTCAATTGTTATCTTACACATGCCAATGACAGCTCATCGTTTGCAAGATCGCTCTTTGATAGTAGGTCCAGTAATTGGCTCCTTGTTTCATCTTTCCAATTTGATTTTATGCAATATTGTTTAATCTCCATATACCCGATATTTCATTTGTTCATAATGATGCGCTCGTATAACCTGCTCTGAATTCATAGAATTCATAATATATTTATTTTCCTTGCTATTAAATTCAATTCTCACACTTATATTTTACGTCCTCATCAATAAACTTCAGCATTGTCCATTCTATCTTATTGCTGCACTCAAATTGACTTCATCTGAGCAAAGGCACGTTTCCAATGTAACTTGTCCAATTTATTTATATATCTGTCGTATTTCACTTATCCAATCGATCTATCTACTTATCGCACATTGCTTTTTCCATCTATCTAGTGCACTTAACCTAAAAATTGAGGCTAGAAAGTTACCATCTTGGCATCTTGCTTTTGCTAAATCTGAGTGTCATCGAGCTGTCCTTCCCCTTGGTTGACTATCTATTAGATCCTTTGTGATCCAAATTTATAAACCATGATTCATTTGGCATTACATTTCAACATTCTGGTTATTTTATTTCAACCACCGCATGATAATCCCCCTTTTATCAATCTTTTCTAATCTCGTCGTTTATTTCTTTTGGACATCATAATGAATCACTTGACCTCCAGTTTCATCATTTTGATTCCTTGCGATATTTATTTTATTGTCCAATGTGCAATTGGAGTAGACCTTAGACTAGTGTGATGAGAGGAGAACAGATAATGCCTTGAGAACAGAAAATGAGGACATTTTGATCGGAGTGTAATCTTAAGCAATGTCGGGTTTTATTGGAGCAAGCCAGAAGAACCATTGGGTACAAGAATAGAGTTAATTCGAGCAAGTACTACGAAAGAAATTCAAGGCCATGTTAAGCTCAGACAAGGCCGACAAAAGAGTTATGTGGACAAAAGTAGGAGACAATCGCAGCTTCAGAAGAAGCAAGAAGTACTTTGGGAAAATCATACCCCCTCAAAAATCACTTGGGGAAACCCAGAAGGAGATGAAAGCCAAGTATCCGCATTTATTTGTAATATCCGTGCATATTTTCGCAAAACTCATAAGTTTCGAGGACGAAACTCTTTAAGGGGGGAAGGTTGTAATAACCCGACCCTAACTCATATTTATTTATTTAAATCATATTTATTTATGTAATTAATCATGTTTATTCATTTAATTAATTATGTTTATTGATTTAATCACTCATGGTTATTGGCTTAACCAAATCATGTTTATTAATTTCATTACACTCAATTTTTATATTTGCCGAATTACCTTATGCCATCTAAATTTTTTGCTTTCATTTATTGTATTTAAGCATCCTGGTTGGGGACTACTTCACTTTGGTCCCGCTTTGCAATTCAAGTTTCATTGATTGGAAATTCAAGTTTTGTTGATTGATAATTTTTTGTTTTATGATTGTTTTAGTTATGATTCATGCTCTTGAGGTCAAAGTAGATGTTATTATGCAAATTTTATTGATTTTGTTGATATTGATCATAGTGTTCTTGAGCTTGAAACATGTTAAGGTTAGGGTTTTGTCATGATCAAGTTAGCTTAAGTCAAGTGCTGGATTTCTATTGTTTCATATATGATTTTATAATCTTTAGTCTTATTAATGATTATGATGATGTTTTTGGTTATCTGGAATGATTTCAAGTGAGGATTTATGTGGAAAAAAAAGGAGAACGCAGAAACAGTGTGGGGCAGAAATGGCAGAAAACAGGGGTAACTTTGAGATTAAACTGGTAATGATCGGGCTTCTGAAAAATTGTCATTTTTGGTGCGTGTGTTAGCTTTCAACTTCCTTTTGAATCACCTTAATCCGAGCTCTATGGATAAAGTTATGGCCGTTTTACAGGAACGGTGCAGGTTAGACCAAAGCTGACACACTTGTGTTCTAGCCCCATCTTGGGAACCTTATAAATGAGATTTTTTAGAACTTCTTAATCCTTCCATATTGGGGCTTTGGGTCTCCATTTTAGAGTAGGGGTGAAAGTTATGAATTTTTGAAGTGAACTAACATGCTTTGGTGTAAATTGGACTGTTATTACAATTTCTGTGCAGCGTACAGTTGGAGGAAACTATTGAAAATTTTATTGAAGATCGTCCATTTCATTTTTAAGTTTCCTATAAGATTTCATAAATTGTGGTTGAGTATTTGAAGTTTGGTGATTTTTGGAAGCATTTTGAGTAATTACGTAAAGAGCAATAACAACAATTTAGTGAAAATGATCATGCACTCATTTTGTGTATTTGGGCCAAGTAAGTTCATTTAAGGGGGAAAGGAATATTCATGGACTTTCATGGAGGTTTTAGCTTGATTAATGAGAAAGAAGAAGATAAGCATACAATTTGGGAGCTTAATTATGAGTTTTGAATCACTTATGGATAATACAAAGCAAATACCAAGTTTAATGAGTTTAATAGCTTCTATAGTTTTCAATAATCTATTTGGGGTGATAAACTGGATTGAATGGGCTTCTGAATGAAATATGAAAACTGGGGAGAATTTTTGATTCGAAAACTATACATATCAGATCAAATTATTGCAGTTCTGTGGACAAAGTTATGGTCGTTTTACGAGAACTGTGCATGTTAGACCAAAGCTAACACACTTGTGTTCTAGCCCCATTTTGCAAACCCTATTGTGGAAATCATATTTTGCATTATAAATTGCATTTTTTTGTACTTCTTAATCCTCCCATATTGGGGCTTTGGGTCTCCATTTGAGTACAAGGGTGAAAGTTATGAATTTTTGAAGTGAACTAACATGCTTTGGTGTAAATTGGACTATTGTTGCAATTTCTACACAGCATATACTTGGAGGAAACTATTGAAAATTTTATTGTAGATCATCCATATCATTTCAAATTTCCCATAAGATTTCATGAATTATGGTTGAGTATTTGGGGTTTGGTGATTTTTGGAAGCATTTTGAGTTATTGTGTAAAGAGCAATAACAACGATCGGGTGAAAGTGATCACACACTCATTTTGTGTATTTTGGGCCAAGTAAGGTCATTTAAGGGGGAAAGGAATATTCATGGACTTTCATGGAGCTTTTATCTTGACCAATGAGAAAGAAGAAGATAAGTATACAATTTGGAGTTTAATTATGAGTTTTGAATCACTTATGGATATTACAAAGCAAATACCAAGTTTAATGAGTTTAATAGCTTCAATGGTAATCAATAATCTATTTAGGGTGAAAAACTATATTGAAAGGACTTGTGAATGAAATATGAACACCGGGGAGAATGTTTGACTCGAAAACCATACATATCAGACCAAGTTATTACAGTTTATGCCATTTTAAACAAAGATATATCTGTCTTGGCCTCAAACCTCTATTACTTACTCAATTTAGAATGTATCAAATGTATTTATCAAGCTAATCTAGTGTACTCACTATTATCTTGAACCAAGCTATAAATTAGCGAGCCTTAAACCCGTATCAACAACCTATTTCAGAAATGGCCAAAACCACCCTCTGTTTGTTACCATCAAGGCCTTTTCCTTTCTAATCTCATTTACCTCATTGTAGTCTATTTTGCTTCTATTTACTTTATATCGGATTTAATTACTTTTATTAATTTATTTTGAAGTTATATTGAAATATTCAAGTTATGTATACCATATAATTATTAAATTTCTATTGCACATATTTTTACTTACTCAATTATGTGAGTAAGGATCATTTACTAACTACATGTACATACAATGACATTTATGAAACAGAGCCGAGGCCTAGTTATCGTTTCCTGTCATGCATAAGTGTTATCAAGTCAGAACATATTTATTAAGTCAGATGACATTTATGAAATATATGACATTTATCAAGTCAGATGATATTTTTTAAAGACTCAAGGCACGTCTATTGCCTGTTTCTTCAGAAAGCAGAACATGTTTGTCCAGTTACAACTCCTAATGAGTTTATTAATAAAATAATTCATACAGCGATTTGCCATTTAACTTGTGAGCCTGCCAGTTATCATCGGTAGGGCATTAGGCCTTCATTTATCAGTGCGGCTTCAGGCCAACTCTTGATGGGATTAACAGGTGTACACTTATTTATAGATCATATCATTGCAAGGGGTTCACATCCAGATAATAATGAGTAATTCAGTTTCATATTACTTTCATTTTTATGTTATTGCGAAGTAAATGAATTGCAAAGGTGGGTACCCATAAAAAATGTTCCTATGCTCATTTTCCAATACAGGAATGCATGTACTGAGTTTTGGCTCACATTTTCGAATTGCTTCCATGTTTTTCATTTTAGGTGATGAAGTATCACATGTTTCCCCATTTAGCAGGCCCTCTTGGAAGTCATCAGATGCTCAAAGTGGATTTAGCATAGCATGGATGTTGGGATCAACCTCAGGGTCAAGTTAGGTCTATGTTCAATATACTTATGTAGTGTGGAGTGCGAGTTAAGACATGGTATGACTAAGTCGATTGTATTGAAGTTGAACTATTATGGGCTATGGTCTTGGGGTGTTTCAGTTTAATAGATATTGTGATTTGACCATGAGTTGCAAGATTAAATGGTTTTAGTGAGCCTTGTCCTTATCAGGACGGCGATAGTCCCTTCTATCATTAAGTCTTTCATTGTAGTTTTCCATAAATCATGTCATTAGTATTTTGGGAGCGTTATAGATTTAGTATCAGTGCTAAGGTTTTAAGGGCAACTGTGAGCTTTCAAGTGTTTATGAGTTAGCTATCAAGGTGTGTATGAGTTATGTTGGACCAGTTAAATGAATTATAGACTACAAGTTCATATGTATGGCCATATATGGAGGAATCATTTCCATTTTGGCAACACAATCATTTGGGAATATCCTGAGATTCAAACATTAGCACAGTGAAGTGCGGAGTCATTTGGGTGACCTGCTGGTGTTGCATGCTCCCATTTATCCAGGAGTTGTATTGTGCCTTTCGTTTCTCTCACTTGTTTAAAATTTTCCAGTCATTCGCTCTGAGTGTGTGACCCGTTGATTTATGAGCTCCAGCGTATGGGCATTGAGCTATTGAAGGGTGATTTTTCATGTGAAGTACGTGTTGCAAGGCTTTAAGGCTGGGTTTTAGCCACTTTTTAGGTGGAACTCTATCCGTTTCGCTCCAGAATTTTAGAGTTTCATTGAGGTGTATTAACAAACATGATATTGAGTATAGTGATGTTTAAAACCTATTATAGGAATGCCATTTGCATCTTGGTATAACATTGGGGTGAATCAGTATGAGATGGAATTACTGTAGGGAATCCTGTGATGGCAATTCAGCATCTTGCGGTATGCTACTTCGCACTATAAGGGTGGTACGAGTAAGATTTAGTTGGAATGCATAGAGAGAGGTTGCTCTTGTCACTAGGACCTTACACCTGCAATGCTCCCATTACTTCCCATCATTGATTTACTTGGGCCCTAGTCACCTTGGATTGTTCAGGGGCAATATTCCTTTGTTGTTGATACTCACTTGGTCTATAACATCTCTTCATCTAGGCCATTTGTTTAAATGGCTTCAATTGTTATCTAACACATGCCAATGACAGCTCATCATTTGCAAGATCGCTCTTTTATAGTAGGTCCAGTAATTGGCTCCTTGTTTCATCTTTCCAATTTGATTTTATGCAATATTGTTTAATCTCCATATACCCGATATTTCATTTGTTCATAATGATGCGCTCGTATAACCTGCTCTGAATTCATAACATATTTATTCTCCTTGCTATTAAATTCAATTCTCACGCTTATATTTTACGTCCTCATAAATAAACTTCATCATTGTCCATTCCATCTTATTGCTGCACTCAAATTGACTTTATCTGAGCAAAGGCACGTTTCCAATGTAACTTGTCCAATTTATTTATATATCTGTCGTATTTTACTTATCCAATCGATCTATCTATTTATCGCACATTGCTTTTTCCATCTATCTAGTGCACCTAACCTAAAAATTGAGGCTAGAAAGTTACTATCTTGGCATCTTGCTTTTGCTAAATCTGAGTGTCATCGAGCCGTCTTTCGCCTTGGTTGACTGTCTATTAGATCCTTTATGATCCAAATTTATAAACCATGATTCATTTGGCATTATATTTCAACATTCTGGTTATTTTATTTCAACCACTGCATGGTAATCCCCCTTTTATCAATCTTTTCTAATCTAGTTGTTTATTTCTTTTAGACATCATAATGACTCGCTTGACCAGCAATTTCATCATTTTCATTCCTTGTGATATTTATTTTATTGTCCAATGTGCAATTGGAGCAGACCTTAGACTAGTGTGATGAGGGGAGAACACATAATGCCTTGAGAACACAAAATGAGGACATTTTGATCAGAGTGAAATCTTAAGCAATGTCGGGTTTTATTGGAGCAAGCCAGAAGAACCATTGGGTACAAGAATAGAGTTAATTCGAGCAAGTAGTACCAAGGAAATTCAAGGCCATGTTAAGCTAAGACAAGGTTGACAAAAGAGTTATGTCGACAAAAGTAGGAGACAATCGCAGCTTCAGAAGAAGCAAAAAGTACTTTGGGAAAACCATACCCCCTCAAAAACCACTTGGGGAAACCCATAAGGAAATGAAAGTCAAATATCCACATTTATTTGTGATATCCATGCATATTTTAACAAAACTCATAAGTTTCGAGGACGAAACTCGTTAAGGGGGGAAGGATGTAATAACCCGACCCTAACTCATATTTATTTAGTTAAATCACATTTATTTATTTAATTAATTATGTTTATTCATTTAATTAATTGTGTTTATTGATTTAATCACTCATGGTTATTGGCTTAACCAAATCATGTTTATTAATTTCATTACACTCAATTTTTATATTTGCCGAATTACCTTATGCCATCTAAATTTTTCGCTTTCATTTATTGTATTTAAGCATCCTGGTTGGGGACTATTTCACTTGGGTCCCGCTTTACAATTCAAGTTTCATTGATTGGAAATTCAAGTTTCATTGATTGATAATTTTTTGTTTTATGATTGTTTTAGTTATGATTCATGCTCTTGAGATCAAAGTAGATGTTATTATGCAAATTTTATTGATTTTGTTGATATTGATCATAGTGTTCTTGAGCTTGAAGCATGTTATAGTTAGGGTTTTGTCATGATCAAGTTAGCTTAAGTCAAGTGATGGATTTGTATTGTTTCATATGTGATTTTATAATCTTTAGTCTTATTGATGATTATGATAATGTTTTTGGTGATCTGGAATGATTTCAAGTGAGGATTTATGTGGAAAAAAAAGAGGAGAAAGCAAAAACAGTGAGGGACGGAAATGGCAGAAAACAGGGGTAACTTTGAGATTAAATTGGTAAGGATCGGGCTTCTGAAAAATTATCATTTTTGGTGCGTGTGTTAGCTTTCAACTTCCTTTTGAATCACCTTAATCCGAGTTCTATGGATAAAGTTATGGCCGTTTTACAAGAACTGTGCTGGTTAGACCAAAGCTGACACACTTGTGTTCTAGCCCCATCTTGGGAACCCTATTGTGGGAATCATATTTTGTGTTATAAATGAGATTTTTTAGAACTTCTTAATCCTTCCATATTGGGGCTTTGGGTCTCCATTTGAGAGCAGGGGTGAAAGTTATAAATTTTTGAAGTGAACTAACATGCTTTGGTGTAAATTGGGCTGTTATTGCAATTTCTGTGTAGCGTATAGTTGGAGGAAACTATTGAAAATTTTATTGCAGATCGTCCATATCATTTTTAAGTTTCCTATAAGATTTCATGAATTGTGGTTAAGTATTTGGAGTTTGGTGATTTTTGGAAGCATTTTGAGTAATTACGTAAAGAGCAATAACAACAATTGAGTGAAAATGATCACGCACTCATTTTGTGTATTTGGGCCAAGTAAGTTCATTTAAGGGGGAAAGGAATATTCATGGACTTTCATGGAGCTTTTAGCTTGATTACTGAGAAAGAAGAAGACAAGCATACAATTTGGAAGCTTAATTATGAGTTTTGAATCACTTATGGATAATACAAAGCAAATGCTAAGTTTAATGAGTTTAATAGCTTCTATGGTCTTCAATAACCTATTTGGGGTGAAAAACTGTATTGAATGGGCTTGTGAATGAAATATGAAAATTGGGGAGAATTTTTGACTCGAAAACCATACATATCAGACCAAGTTATTGCAGTTTATACTCTTTTGAACAAAGATATATCTCTCTTGGCCTTAAACCTCTATCACTTACTTAATTTAGAATGTATCAAATGTATTTATCAAGCCAATCTAGTGTAGTCACTATTATCTTTGGCCAAGGTATAAATCAACGACCCTTAAACCCGTATCAGCAACCTATTTCAGAAATTACCAAAACCACTCTCTATTTGTCACCATCAAGGTCATTTCCTTTGTAATCTCATTTATCTCATTGTAGTCTATTTTACTTCTATTTACTTTATAACGGATTTAATTAGTTACATTAATTTAGTTTTGAAGTTATATTGAAATACCCAAGTTATGTATACCATATAATTACCCAATTTCAATTACACATATTTTTACTTGCTCAATTATGTGAGTAACTATCATTTACTGACTACACATACGTACAATGACAATTATGAAACAGAGCCGATGCCTAGTTATCATTCCCCGTTATGCATAAGTGTTATCAAGTCAGAACATATTTATCAAGTCAGATGATATTTATGAAACAGATGACATTTATGAAGTCAAATGACATTTTTAAGGACTCAAGGCACATCTGTTGCCTGTATCTTCAGAAAGCAGAACATGTTTATCAAGTTACAACTCTTAATGAGTTTGTCAATAAATCAATTCATACAGCGATTTGCCGTTTAACTTGTGAGCCTGTCAGTTATCATCGATAGGGCATCAGCCCGTCATTTATCCGCACGGCTTCAGGCCAACTCTTGATCGGATTGGCAAGTGTACATCTATGTATAGATCGTATCATTGCAAGGGGTTCACATCCAAATAATAATAAGTAATTCAGTTTCATATTACTTTCATTTTCATGTTCTTGCGAACTAAATGAATTACAAAGGTGGGTACCCATCAAAAGTGTTTCTATGCTCATTTTACAACGCAAGAATGCATGTACTGAGTTTCAGCTCACATTTTCGAATTGCTTCCATGTTTTCCATTTTAGGTAATGAAGCATCACATGTTTCCCCATTTAGTAAGGCCTCTTTGAAGTCATTAGATGCTCACAGTGGATACAACATAGCATGAATGTTGGGATCAACCTCAGGGTTAAGTTGGGTCTATGTTCAATATACTTGTGTCGTGTGGAGGACGAGTTAGCACATGGTATGATTAAGTCAATTGTATTGAAGTTGAACTATTATGGACTACGGTCTTCGAGTGTTTCAGTTTAATAGATATTGTGATTTGAACATAAGTTGCAAGATTAAATGGCTTTAATGAGCCTTGTCCTTATCAGGACGACGGCAGCCCCTTCTATCATTAAGTCTTCCGCTGCAATTTTCCATAAATCATGTCATTGGTATTTTGGGGGCATTATAGATTTGGTATCAGAGCTAAGGTTTTAAGGGCCACTGTGAGCTATCAAGTGTTTATGAGTTAGCTATCAAGGTGTGCATGAATTATGTTGGACCATTTAAGTGAATTATTGACTATAAGTTCATATGTATGGGCATATATGGAGGAATCATTTCCATTTTGGCGACTCAATCATTTGGTAATATCCTGAGATTCGAGCATTAGCACAGTGAAGTGCGGAATCATTTGGGTGACCTGTTGGTGTGGCATGCTCCCATTTTTCTAGGAGTTGTGTTGTGCGTTTCGTTTCTCTCACTTGTCTGAAATTTTGCAGCCGTTCGCTCCAAGTGTGTGACCCGATGAATTATGAGCTCCTGCGTGCAGCCGTTGAGCTATTGATGTGTGATTTTTCATGTGAAGTATGTGTTGCTAGGCTTTAAGCCTGGGTTTTTAGGTGGAACTCTATCCGTTTCACTCCAGAATTTGAGAGTTTCATTAAGGTGTATTAACGTACACGATATTGATTACAATGATGTTTAAAACCCATTATGGGAATGCCATTTACATCTTGGTATAACTTTGGGATGAATCAGTATGTGATGGAATTACTGTTGGGAATCCTGTGATGGTAATTCAGCATCTTGCGGTATGCTACTTCACACTATAAGGGTGGTATGAGTAAGATTTAGTTGCCATGTATAGAGAGAGGTTGCTCTTGTCACTAAGACCTTGCGCCAGCAATGCTCCCATTACTTCGAGTCATTGATTTACTTCGGCCCTGGTCACCTTGGATTGTTGAGGGGCAATATTCCTTTACTATTGACACTCACTTGGTCTATAAGATCTCTTTATCTAGGCCATTGGTTTAAATGGTGTCAATTGTTATCTAACACATGCCAATGACAGCTTATCCTTTGCAAGATTGCTCTTTTATAGTAGTTGCAGTAATTGGCTGCTTGTTACATCTTTCCAATTTGATTTTATGCAATATTGTTTAATCTCCATATACCCGATATTTGATTTGTTCATAATGATACGCTCGTATAGCTTGCTTAGAATTCATAATATATTTATTCTCCTTGCTACTAAATTCAATTCTCACGCTTATATTTTACGTCCTCATCAATAAAATTCAGCATTGTCTATTCCATCTTATTGCTGCACTCAAATTGACTTTATCTGAGCAAAGGCACGTTCCCAATATAACTTGCCCAATTTATTTATATATCTATTGCATTTTACTTATCCAATCGATCTATCTACTTATCGCACATTGCTTTTCCCATCTATCTAGTGCACTTAACCTAACAATTGAGCTTAGAAAATTACCATCTTGGCATCTTGCTTTTGCTAAACCTGAGTGTCATCGAGCCATCTTTCCCCTTGGTTGACTATTTGTTAGATCCTTTATGATCCAAATTTATAAACCATGATTCATTTGGCATTATATTTCAACATTCTGGTTATTTTATTTTAACCGCCTCATGATAATCCCTCTTTTATCAATCTTTTCTAATCTTGTCGCTTATTTCTTTTACACTTAATGACTCGCTTGACCACAATTTCATCATTTTCATTCCTTGCGATATTCACTTTATTGTCCAATGTGCAATTGGAGTAGACCTCAGACTAGTCTAATGAGGGGAGAACAGATGATGCCTTGAGAACACAGAATGACGACATTTTGATCAGAGTATACTTTTAAACAATGTCGGGTTTTATTGGAGCGAGCCAGAAGAAGTAGTGGGTATAAGAATAGAGTTAATCCGATCAAGTATTACGAAAGAAATTCAAGGCCATGTTAAGCTAAGACAAGGCCGACAAAAGAGTTATGTTGATAAAAGCAGGAGACAGTCACAGCTTCAGAAGAGGCAAAAAGTGCTTTGGGAAAATCATACCTCCTCAAAAATCACTTGGGGAAACCCAGAAGGAGATGAAAGCCAAATATCCACATTTATTTGTAATATCCGTGCATATTTTCGCAAAACTCATAAGTTTCGAGGACGAAACTCTTTAAGGGGGGAAGGTTGTAATAACCCGACCCTAACTCATATTTATTTATTTAAATCATATTTATTTATGCAATTAATTATGTTTATTCATTTAATTAATTATGTTTGTTGATTTAATCACTCATGGTTATTGGCTTAACCAAATCATGTTTATTAATTTCGTTACACTCAATTTTTATATTTGCTGAATTACCTTATGCCATCTTTGCTTTTATTTATCGTATTTAAGCATCCTGGTTGGGGAATATTTCACCTGGGTCCTGCTTTGCAATTCAAGTTTCATTGATTGGAAATTCAAGTTTTGTTGATTGATAATTTTTTGTTTTATGATTGTTTTAGTTATGATTCATGCTTTTGAGATCAAAGTAGATGTTATTATGCAAATTGTATTGATTTTGTGGATATTGATCATAGTGATCTTGAGCTTGAAGCATGTTAAGGTTAGGGTTTTGTCATGATCAAGTTAGCTTAAGTCAAGTGATGGATTTGTGTTGTTTCATACATGATTTTATAATCTTTAGTCTTATTGATGATTATGATGATGTTTTTGGTGATTTGGAATGATTTCAAGTGAGGATTTATGTGGAAAAAAAAAGGAGAAAGCAAAAACAGTGAGGGACGGAAATGGCAGAAAATAGGGGTGACTTTGAGATCAAACTGGTAATGATCGGGCTCTTGAAAAATTATCATTTTTGGTGCGTGTGTTAGCTTTCAACTTCCTTTTGAATCACCTTAATCCGAGTTCTATGGACAAAGTTATGGTCGTTTTACGAGAACTGTGCATGTTAGACCGAAGCTAACACACTTTTGTTCTAGCCCCATTTTGGAAGCCCTATTGTGGAAATCATATTTTGCGTTATAAATTGCATTTTTTTGGACTTCTTAATCCTTCCATATTGGGGCTTTGGGTCTCCATTTGAGTACAAGGGTGAAAGTTATGAATTTTTGAAGTGAACTAACATACTTTGGTGTAAATTGGACTGTTATTGCAATTTCTGTGCAGCATATACTTGGAGGAAACTATTGAAAATTTTATTGTAGATCGTCTATATCATTTTCAAATTTCCCATAAGATTTCATGAATTGTGGTTGAGTATTTGGAGGTTGGTGATTTTTAGAAGCATTTTGAGTTATTGTGTGAAGAGCAATAACAACGATCGGGTGAAAATGATCACACACTAATTTTGTGTACTTTGGGCCAAGTAAGGTCATTTAAGGGGGAAAGGAATATTCATGGACTTTCATGGAGCTTTTATCTTGATTAATGAGAAAGAAGAAGATAAGTATACAATTTGGAGTTTAATTATGAGTTTTGAATCACTTATGGATATTACAAAGCAAGTACCAAGTTTAATGAGTTTAATAGCTTCAATGGTTTTCAATAATCTATTTTGGGTGAAAAACTGTATTGAATGGACTTGTGAATGAAATATGAAAACCGGGGAGAATGTTTGACTCGAAAACCATACATATCAGACCAAGTTATTACAGTTTATGCCGTTTTGAACAAAGATATATCTCTCTTGGCCTCAAACCTCTATTACTTACTCAATTTAGAATGTATCAAATGTATTTATCAAGCCAATCTAGTGTACTCACTATTATCTTAAACCAAGTTATAAATCAGCGAGGCTTAAACCCGTATCAACAACCTATTTCAGAAATAGCCAAAACCACCCTGTATTTGTCACCATCAAGGCTTTTCCTTTCTAATCTCATTTATCTCATTGTAGTTTATTTTACTTCTATTTACTTTATATCGGATTTAATTACTTTTATTAATTTAGTTTTGAAGTTATATTGAAATACTCAAGTTATGTATACCATATAATTATTAAATTTCTATTGCACATATTTTTCCATACTCAATTATGTGAGTAAGGATCATTTACTTACTACACGTACATACAATGACATTTATGAAACAAAGCCGAGGCCTAGTTATCGTTCCCCGTCATGCATAAGTGTTATCAAGTCAGAACATATTTATTAAGTCAGATGACATTTATGAAATAGATGACAATTATTAAGTCAGATGATATTTTTTAAAGACTTAAGGCACGTCTATTGCCTGTATCTTCAGAAAGCAGAACATGTTTGTCCAGTTACAAGTCCTAATGAGTTTATCAATAAAATAATTCATACAGCGATTAGCCATTTAACTTGTGAGCCTGTCAGTTATCATCGGTAGGGCATC
>NCQV01077538.1:2244-13581 GCA_002740545.1 Lophocereus schottii | reverse complement strand
CACGATCACAATCACCACTGTGATTTGATCTAAGAGTAGAATTACAACCTCTCTCTATTGCAATCTCTCACACAGTATCTCTACCTCTCAATGTATGTATGAGTATTGGAGTTCTTGGAGTGATTTTAGAACCTAGACTTGACTCTCCTTATATAGGGCCTGAAGAGTAGGGTTTTCCACCCCTTGAAAAACCCTAGCCGCTGCAGAGAACATATCTTCAACACAAAACCCTAGCCGCCAAAAAGAGGCGGCAGAATTTTGGCCGAGGCACGACCGTGCCGCGTGGCACGACTCCACCGTGCCACTTTGCTGTTTGCTCCGTCTTCGGCTCTTCGTCTTGGCACGCCCGTGACTGTGCAGCATGGGCTCCCCGTGCCGATACCCGAGATTTTGGGCCATAAACCCAACACATTGCTTTGAAGATTCCTGAACCAAGGTTATCAATATTTCTGACATATCACATAAAACACCCTTATACCCAGGTGCTAAAAGAATTGAGGGATGAGATTCCACTTGACTTGCACCATCTACAACTTACTGAGAACATGACCCTTGGGTCATCTGTAGGCTTTGGGTCAAGGATTCTAGTTTCTAGATAAGCGGATCATGTCAATCTCTTTTGGTCTCTCTTAGTACTTCAACTCTTTATTTGTCCTACCTACTGGTATTGGAACCTTGACACTTGAACTGCAAATATTCTCAAATATAGCCAAGTTTGGGCTACATATCCACATTAAACACTCATATCCAAATTTAAGTAACATACTTCTTAGTATAAATCTATTGCACAAGTCTGGCTTACTAGCCCCTTTTTGGGTTTCGTAGTATTTTAATGTCTATTTGGGATTTTGTTTTTCCCTTTTCCTTTTGATACTAGGGATTCTTCGAGGCTTTTTCTATCTCCAAACAAAAAATATATATCTAAAAGCGTATTGAAGCATAATAATTTATCTCTGTTGTATAATATTACCATGTAAGATTTTTCGTTAAAGTAGCTAATATTATACTTTGGCCCTGTTCTATTTCGCATTTTTGATGATTTAGCTAAAAGTTTACATCTCCTTACAGCTTCTTATATCTGCTTACTGCTCCTTACATCCTTAACATAATCCTTACGTCTTTTTATATTTTCTTACATCTTCTTACATCTCCTTACATCTTCTTACATCCCATATAGATTTTCTACCACATTCATTTATTTTAATTACAGAAATATGTATATTTTTTTAAATTATGCTACCAATATATAAAATTTGTAAATATCTTATGAACACAACATTTACATAAACATAAAAACATAATATAGTGACGTAAATTATATTTGAGTTTTTTTGACATGAATAATATATGTTATTATGGATGGAATAAGTAACCATACTTTTAAAATTATAATACAAAGCTTTTGTTCATGTTTAAGTCTGAAATATATATGAAAACTGTCAAACTGTATGCGACAAAAACATTACAGCTATTTTATTCCTAAGTTTATCCGCGGTAATTTTGTTGCTATCATTATACAATTGAATATTTGGTAATCATTCCAAATTTGATTCCCGTGATTTTGAGCATGAGTGTCAAACATATCGGAAGTTCTAACATCGGAAATGAAAGATTCAGGATGAAAAGGACTCAAATTTACCTTTAATTTCAGCTTTAACCCTACAAATCCATGGTGGGTTCTTGCATTGCTCCAGCCGCAACAGGTCGGAGAATAAGGAGTATGGCAGAGGGGGGGTGTTCGGCTGATATAAAAGTGGGTGGGTTTTTTTTGGAAGAGTAGAAAGTAGTTATACATTAAAATTTCTATGGTTTACTTCCTGCCCGTTTAAGTTCTCATCTTTTATTTTTTTATTTTTTTGATTTTGGAAGGTAATATTTAATTTTTGGTTGTTTAATATAACAATATAATTTTCATATTTTAAGCATTGTTGAATATGTTTTAAGGGTTTATTTATAAAATTTCTGGTAACAATATTGACCATACATTTACATTTAAAATTGTTTACTTAGAATTTTATTTAAGAATTGTATTCAATTTTGTTAAAGAAATTTTTTTTTGGTTATACTTTACTTATTGGATCAAACTAATGTAAACATAGGAAATCACCTCAATTGTACGGAATTTTCTTGACAAAATTTATGAGGTTTAACCTATTTTATTGTTATGTAAGTAACTTAGTTAATGGTTTATTTTCAATAAGTTTATTATTTTAATATCATTGTTTCTCATCCAAAACGTTCTTTGTTAAATAAACATATTTTGTTTCAATTTTATTAAGAAATATTTTGTTTACTGATGTTATCATATTTTAGTCGTAAATATGACTAGTATATCATAATTGTCACAAATTATATCATACGACTCTCCAATAATTCAACAACTCCTTACATATTCTTACAACTCCTTACTGCTCCTTACATCTTCTTACAACTCCTTACATCTTCTTACAGCTCATTACATCTCCTTACAACTCCTTATACCTCATTATAACTTCTTACATCTCCTTATAACTTCTTACAACTTACAGCTGTGTCTCATTGCGAAATAGAGCATGCTCTTTATATTGTTTGATTTTACTCAGCTCTTTTAGACTTATTTACCTTTATCCTATGCTATTATTTTGTGACTTGAATCAGTTGTCATGATCCATTTCTATGTGGTACCTTTTTGACTTTTAAATCTTTAGCTCACATATGATCTCCCTAAAACTTTTCAAAAAGAGTCATTACCACCTTTAGATTAGTGATTGATAGCAAAAGGAGCTTAGGACACAAAACCAACTTGTCTTGGAACGTACACTCTAGTTAATCAGTGGGCTTGCGCTGGTGTTTGTGATTGTGGTTGTGATTGTTGCGGAGGTTATCTTTAAATCTTATTTTCCTTCTTTTTTTTTGGGTTAATGATGGGTTAAATCTTAAGTTACGGACTGGTTACTACCATCAGTCACACTCACCCACCACTAACCACCCTAACTATTATCAATATGCACTGCTATTATTTCTTGGTGCCATATGTCTTTTTTTAACACTTTTTTTTTACTATTTGAGCCTATATTTTGTTAGAATCGAATTACTGCGGCTCATAAAGGGGTAGAGCCTCTCATAACATATTCTCTGCCCTCACAAAACTTAATTTTGAAACTTCATTTAAGAAAAACAAACGTCAAATAATTTAAACTAACTTGAGTTAACAATTATCTAACAATCCTTGTCATAAAAAATTTGTGCATACCAAATCTTGCAATGACAACGTTTTCTCTCTTTTTGATAAGAAGACGTTCAAAATTGAAATTGACATAATTTAAATGTAAATGTTTATGTTAATAATTTTTAAATGGTTTATCAACAAAGTCAAGTGCCATTAATGATGGCGATTTGTGAGTGTGAAAACGCTGAACCTAAACATAAAGCAAACAGAAGTGGGGTATAATTTGAGTTATAAAATAAAATTAAAAATAAAATGATGCCAATTGTCAATTAATGAGACACCTTTAGACGTAGAGAAGGATTAACTTGGTCAACTGTGACAATTAAACAGGACAATCCTTTTTAATTAAGGTCCACAGGTGTCATGTGCCAGATGAACAGTAGCCCAATATTGAATTGTATGATTAGCCTAATTAAATACAATAACAATATTTCTAAGGCTTTGGGTTTTCAGTACCAAAAACAATAGTCCAATCTCAGACTGTACACTTGACGGCTAAACAACCCCTTTGATTAAATTTTTAAAAATAGAGGGGGGGTAGAGAAAGGAAGAGAGCTTCCATTCCATCAAGGTGGATTACTATATACTTTTAGTTGGGGTTTTTTTTGGCCAATTTTTATGGTATTAAATAGGGTACTTAAAAAAATCGTGCATCTGGTTTTAGACTATAAATCGGTTTGGATCCGACAGTATAAAATCAGATCTAGTTAGATCGGTTCTGAAACTTAGGATCCGGTTCTTATCGAGTCCTAAAATTTTGGACCCGAATTTGAACACAATACTTGATTCTCAGTCAAAATTTAAAGAATTTTAATTAAAAATATAAAAAGCAAACTCTTTTTCCTCAGGTGATGTATTTGTTGTACCAAGTTTCAAATTTCAACTACCTCATTTTAACCCTTACCTTTTTTGCTTTCAACTAGTCTTTGCCCGTACTTCTGCATAGGCGTTTAATTTTAAAAAGCAATTTATGAAAGAAAGATAATTTGATAATAGAGAAGTTTGAAATTTTTTTAACAAAAACACATAATAGTTATAAAAAAAGTAAAAATTTTCACTTAAATGGTTAATTAAATGGATAATTTGTATTCAGAAATCTATATATTGTTTGGACTTTATTTTTTCAATCTTAATTAACTTTAAATTTTATAATCAATAAGTTCAACCTTGAACCATATATATATACATTTTTTTCTTTCTATCTGCATCAAATTTTAAAAAAAAAAAAATTCTTTTTTGTTAAAACTATATCAAACTGATCATCTCCTTTTTTTTCTTAATGAAGTAATTGAGTTGATAACTTTTTTTTTATAGAAATTGAGTTGAGAATTATAAGAAAAGAAGTACATATTAATTTTAAAAACACAAAATCATAATATAAGTGAAAATGATCTAGATTCCCTACTCTGTAAAAAAAACTAATAATAATAATTCTATTCTTCCCCTCAAGTGCTTTTACTTTGGGTGTCTCCTCTTATTATTTTCACCATTATGTGTATACCAATTGTGTAGTCTTCGCTATATAATTTGAATATACAAATTATATGGTCTTTCAACAAACCAACAAAAAAAAAGTTATATAGTCTTCTCATCATTTTTCAATTATCATACTATTGTAGTATCCCACCAATCTCATACTCACATCTTCTCCTATTTTTAAAATATCAGTATCTCATCTCTTAGTTTATTTCTTTAAAAGATTGCAAGTTGTATGAGAAAGAGGACGAACAAAATTACATTAAAAAAAATTGTGAATAGAACCAAAAAAATGGAACCCTATAATTATTTGGTTGTACTTTCTGCATCCACCACAAAAGAAGTATGGAGAGATTAATAGTATAGAACAACTTATTAAATAATTAGAAGAAGGGATGGATACTAAGGATTATGCTTATTCTACTAATAATAGTATTATGAACACAATACATACTTGATCCAAAATATTATACCTTGTAGAAGGATATTACAACTTATTTAAAATATGATATGAATGCAGGGTAGAGAACTAAAGAATGAAACTAATTGTGCTAAAATTTTGAAGAAGATAATATAATAAGAAAAGGGGTGGAGGAAGTAATCATAACAGCAATTACATGTTCTTTACTGTAAGAATCAAAATCTGCAATATATTACCCAAAATATTAACCTCAATAAGATTAGAATACACATCTTCATCCAGCATTACTTTATACAAAAATCATAATAATTTAGTTGCTATCTAAAATATTAGAAAAATAAAGCAAACAAAACTACATATATGCAAAATGTATTTGATGAGAAAGGAAAAGCTATTGATTCATCCATAGACATAAAATATAGATTTAAACATTTTTAATTAAATGAACAATAAAAAAAGTTGATTTATAGATAGCAATCTAACTAATAAAATAATGTGTGAACACCCTAATTTGATATAGGATGTGCTAATCTCAAAATACTAATCTCATATCAAGGTAGATAAATTTCGCATTAGTTTCCACCAAAACTTACAATAAAAATTAATGTATGAGACTCTTCCTTTGCAAACCTAAAAATCTTTACCTCCACTCAAATGCATATCCTTGCTTTAAAAATATTGAAACTGTATATTTTTGAATATAAATCTGCTCTACGTACCCCTCTTCCCAAGACTGTTTTTCCTCTGTAAACTGTTTTTTCCAAAAAACTGTTTTGTGAGTCTTTAGGAATCAACCTCTCTATGGATAGGAATACCGGTAGGGGTAAGGTTGCCTACAGCTGGATCTCCCCAGACCCCGCAAAGCGGAACCCACACTGGAAGTTGTTGTTGTTTGTTAATGTATATTTCTGAATATAGATAGTGAGAATAATGTACATACTCATAATATGCCTTGTTGGCAAAAATAGGTAAAATAAACAAATGAAAATATTAAAGAATGACAAAATTATTAAATTAACCATAAAAATCCAACACTAAGAATGATGATGTGGAAGGATGTCAAGATGATCAGCTCTATTATATTTAAAATACATATTTGGAAACAACTTCAACAAAGTATCAATGCCGAAGCCTTTTACGCATTTCATTAAAAGTTTTGCAAGCTTTGTATCTCATAGATTGAAACTTGGAACAAATATATGTCCTAAAAAAAATCAAATAACATATCGCGAAAAATTTTAGTAGAAACAACTAAAACTAAACCTATTACATTGAACCAAAAACAAATAAAGGAACAATCGACCATAATTTATCAGAAAAACTATTGTCACTGACTGGAACTCTAATTATATCAATCTATCCATAATCTCATATCACTAAGTCCAGTGCACCACGGTAATCATCAATCTTCTCCATCCTAACCCCATTCTGCTGTACAATTTTCATCATGCTCAAGGACAATTTGATCAATTATGGGGCCGATGATTGGAAAGGGTGCGAGATTAACTGTGTGAAGGAAGTTCATACATCGAATATACATACATACATACATACATACATACATACATACATACATGCATATATACATACATACATATATATATAATGTACTTTACATACCGTATGTAAGTACAAATTAATGATTCAAGTTATGACACACTAAGATTGCTAATTAATTCTGATTCGCTTCCTAAAAAAATGATAATGAAATGTGAATTTTTTTTGTTTTGTTTTTTCCACTGGAAACCGTCCTCTATATTCACATCTTCCCTATCTTCTCTTTGTGGAAATGTAATTTTAAGTGGTTATCAATGATAGAGAAGCTGACGTGGGAAAATAGAGAAGTGGGGGAATATCAATTGTTGAATTTTTATGAATTTTAAAATTTAAAATCAAATTAACTGCTAACTGTTTTGAGTATCTTGACGGAATTGATGAGAACCTTCGATTGAAGGAGTGAAGTATTCTTAGGCTACCATTTATTTTTACACTTATCTTATAAATATGTATATATGATTGTTTTACTATGTGCAATAACGTTGATAAGATTAACTTTTACTTTTTATTAAAAACCTTACATCGCAAGGACATTGACCACAGTATTAATAAATGAAGGAATAAGTATGTGGAGAAAATTAGTTCAACCCTTATTGACAAGTTTTATAGTAAACCTATCTTATTTCACACTTTTTCTCAAATTGTACATAAGCAGAAATAGGAAAAAAAAATTAAAGAGTGAAATACCAAAGGAGGGCAGGGAAGAAACTCTTCTATTAGAGCTAAGTTTCAATCCTGGGACTTGTTCGAGGAAAAAAAATTGAAGAGCAAAAAAAAAGGAGGGTAGGGAAGCAACTCTTGTGTCAGAGTCAGGTTTCGATTCTGGGACCTGTGAGACATGTGGATTTTTATAAATGTTAAAATTTAAATTTAACTGTTTTGAGTATTTTGGTGGAATTAATGAGAAGCCTAGATTGAGGGAGGGAAGCATTCTTAGGCTACTATTCGTTTTTGCATTTGTATTATAAAAATAAAGATTTATCTCCGACTTACTTTTTTATATATCTTGACTATCATGGAATTCTTCCTTTAGGCTTTGGCTCTTCACCTAGTGACTCCTGTTACTTACTACGTATTTGTTTTTATATTATTTTGGCAACTTTTTTTCTCTCTCTCTACTTCAAGTTAATTAAAGTAATTTTTAAATTTCTCGTTAGTTTTGTAATCCTGATTTGCGGATTTCTGACTAACATTGTCTCTAATTCTCTGAATTATTGCAAGTACGTAAATTTTCTTTATTATTTATTTCGTATTTGATTTAGCCTTATAATTTAGTTTATAGGAGTTTAGCTTCATATAGGAGCCCCTAACTTCCTTCAATCTCTCCATCTCCCTATTTTGTTAGGGGAAAATGAGAAAAAAATTAAAAATATTACTTAGGAACCGGGTACCCAAAATCGAACTCGGTCCTAACTAAGTCCAACTTATAGGACCCGGTTCCAAATTTTAGGATCCGATTCCAACTGGGTCCTATTTCAATTCCTAAAAATTCAATCGGGTACCCGTTTCCGCTCACCGCTAATATTGAAAGTAGTAGTTGGCTCAATTAGATGAAATTCTATATAACAACAATTGGAAAGTTCGTCATGGATTTTATCCAAATATGATATGGATAAATTTAGGCATCTATAATTTTATGAACTATAATCCAAACTAATTTGTTAGTTTTAAATCTTATAGGTTGGAGTTTGAAATATGCAGCTATTTTTAGGGTTAGTCTCATGATTATTGTCTCTAATGATTATTCTAACTGTCCTTGCGAAAAATATGATGAAGATATTGGTAGTGTTTTTACATTTAGAGGGAGAACTTTTTTCTGGATAATTCTTAAATTGAATAGGTTAAAGTTAAAAGAACAAAAATCCACCTATATTTCGACAGTCCTTCTAATTCAATGCTATGTATTTTCAGAATGAAATGATTAAAAAAACATGCGATGTCTAAATAACAGAGTATTTAAACTCGAAACTTAATCAATGTTTTGCAATCCTACCTAATAAGTTGCAAGGGAAGTAACATGTTCACAACATTATCTTTAAACAACAAACACATCGTATCTGCTAGATACTAATTTTTAAATTTTTATAGCCTATCACCCAAGAGAATAACACATAAAGAATAGATTATAGTTTATTAGTCGATCACTTTACTTTAACCCATTCATAATATAAAATTTAAAAGAAGCAACCAAACGAGCCCTAGAATAAAACCCACCAATGACAAATTGACAATCATCATTCCCGTCATTTTGTACTTCCCCCTAATTTATCCATAATTAATCTCGTTCTCATGCACCCAACGCTTAAAAAAATAAGCGCTATTAGCGTATGAGATGGCTTAATTAGATTTAATCAAGCATCTAATTATTGGGCACCACATGATTAACTCTTGTGATTAATTATGGGAAGAACTTTGTTAAACTCTGACGCCACTTTCTACATCCTTTCAAAGGAGGGTTTTTTTTAGTTAGGTATAGACCAAAAAGCGAGAACCGGCCACAGAGCATTCAATGAAGAACCAGAGACCCCCCCCCCGGGGGGGGGATTGGGCATTGGGAATTTATGGGGTCATCCCAACCACCCGACAGGGGCATTTAGGTGCCTGCCTCGCAATGTGAATTCAATACAGAGTGAAGAGAAGAAGGAAAAATGGGGTGCCATTGCTTCCAAATTCAAATGAATTTAATGATGACAGGAAATCTCGTAACCAGCATATGCACCCGCGTCGGGAATGGGGGGGACTATTTACGTGTTTTCCTTATCAACTAGTGTAGATTAGAATTCGGAAACTGTTCATGTCAAGTTGAGTTTGTATTTGAGTTAAACTTAAACAGGTTTTAAAACTTCTAACCTAAATTTAACCTAATTGTCAAACTTTAACCTGAACCAACTCAATTAAGTAAAAATAAGATTAAATTTGTTAACCTTCATAAGTTGAAAATCGCTACTTAGACTCAACTAACTCAGGGGCTAGTCTAAATTGATAATCTTGTTGGATCAGCTTCTCCCATCTCTAGTATAATTTTGACATTAGTAAGATTTTGAGAAGTTCAAATATTGACCATCCTATCATTATCTACTGAAAGACCAAATTTGAGAGATCCATGCATAGTTTTGATCCACGTAAGCAGTTGTGCAATACCATTAGAAGAGAGAAAAGAGAGTAGGTGAGCGTAGCTATTGGCATTTCTTTTGTAATGGACTATATTATGTAGGGTTCGATTGAAATAGTGGTAGGTCCTGTAAATGAAACTCAATTGTACATAGACGGGATAAGTGCTTTAAAGATTTCGTACAATAATTGGGACTCTAGTGGTTGATATAATCATTCAAAAATTTGACATGCGTCAACAAGTCAATCACGTTTAGTTAATTCAAACAAAACAAAAGCCAATAATTCCAAAATTTTACGTAGAGTTCGACAATCGACAATATTGCAAAGTAAGACATATAAAACCTTACTTTAAAGATCATTCTAAAAGAAAAAAATTGTTCCAGTTGAACATAATGCAACTTTAATATGTATATTTTGTTTAATCGGTAGTGAAAAAACATCTCAACTAGATACCTATTTGATTTATTACTCTTTGCAAATTGGTTGAGGGTAGGACCCATAACTCCCAACTCAAAAGGGAGGGGCCGTCGCGATGGCCATGTTTGATGTTTCCAATTACACCATTAACTCCACCTATTCGAAAAAAAATTAAATTGATGCTTCATCATCATGTAACGTGAGTGAACCATAGAGTGGACACACCATCACCATTCCACTAAGTCAATGTGGTGAGCCCTAGCCATAGAGGGTACAACTTTTGACATTTCTCATGGCGTAAACTAAAGTTGGGTCACATGTTTATGGTCTTTGAACTCTGGACCTTCGCTTTTATTTCGACTTAAGTCAGGAATGGTGTCCTAATTTTTTCTGTTCTTAGTGTATTGGTGCAAGTCATCTTAGTGAAGGGGACTACATTATGAGTCAATGTTCAATTACTAAAATTCCTATATGGGGTTGTTGAAAAATAAATAAAAATTTGTAAGTGTGTTTTGGATATAAAATAGTAGGCATTTTGGGTAGAGTTGGACAAAGCTGACTTAACACGATCACCGATCAAAAACTGACATTTGGATATAAATTTTCAACCTGTTTAATTAAATAGGCTCCGTTTGACAAACAACTGTAGCTGTTTGTATTAGCTGTTAGCTGTTTGAGTTAGCTGTTTGTATTAGCTGTTTGAGTTAGCTGTTTGTTGAAAAATTGTTTAGTAAAATTAGCTATTTCTGATAAAGTTGTGAAACAAAAAGTTAATTCTTCAAAAAGCTCTTCCAAAAAGCTCATGGAATAAGCTTTTTCAAATTAGTTTTTTGGATTCAAAAAGCTCTTTTAAACAGCTCTTTTACCAAACACTCAAATTAGCTTTTTTACTTGGTCAAAAAGCTAATTTTGGTCAAATAAGCTCTTTCTGCCCAAAAAGCTCTTCAAAAAACTCTTTGCCAAACAGGGCCATAGATTGACACCTTTGACCCATTCAATTAAATATGTTAGGTTCAAGTCGAGATCTTGGATACGAAAAAGTACCTATTTTACCTGTTTAATTAAATTAGTTAAAAAAGTCAATTCATTTCCCCATTTGTCATTTATCAATTTATTTTTTTATTAGATAATTAAGAATACAAAA